>CM021107.1:32101714-32403164 GCA_007115665.2 Sequoiadendron giganteum | reverse complement strand
ATTCATTTTCATCTTTATCACATCATCCATAATCATCTAAATAATTCATAATCATCCTAATCACCACCTTAATCTTTCTAATCTATCTTAATCTTTATGATCATCCATCTTTTCCTAATCATCCCCAATCATCTTATAGACATTGAAAATTGGCCACTTTTTTTTGGTCAATTTACCCCTAATTCAACTAATTTCATATCCTCTATATTAATTAAATAATACCTTATTATTTAATTAATATTTATTATCCAATATCCCTTCATCTTAATCTATTTCTTCTAGCATCTTGAAATCCTAGGCTAAAGTAAATAATTACCTTTAATTATTTACTCCCATCACTTATCCCCTCATGTCACATCCTCTATAACTTTCCTCTAATCCTAATTAATTTTCATAATCTTGGATTAAGGATGTACACATTCCTAATCCTTGATTAGGGAGGTGTCACATCCTCCATAAAATTCAAGTTCTTCATAATCTTCCTATATTAGCCTAATTTCATCACTAATCCCCCACTTGCACATCTTAATCCTTGTTTAATTATCCTAGTCTAACCCATGGTTAACCCCCTAATAAATAATACCCACATCCTAATATAATTTTTAATTCTATTTTAATCCTCCAACACCCCTCATGGAATTTATAATTCCATTTTACAATCCCCATGTTCTTTCCAATGGAATTTTTAAATTCATTTATCTATCCAAGGTTAATTCATTTTCCCTTTCCCCAAGGAATATTAAATTCCTTTTTATTCTCCCCATGTTCCTAAGGAATTTTTAATTCCTTTTATCCTTCTCATGCACATTAAAAAATGGATTTTTAATTCCTTTGGTCAACCTTTTATCTCAACCCTTGATATTCTTCCCCCTTTCAATCTCCATCATCCATTCCCATCTCCCTTGGCTAAATTTTAGCACTTAGTCATTTTGAGATACAACTACAATCATTCACCCAAATTCATGCAACTAAGCTCTCTCATTCAACCTCCATAGCCATTTCACACCCATTTCAATCCATCTTTGCACTTAAATCAAGCAAGAACAAGTTGTTACACTGTTGGAATTGACATAGAGGAAACACCCAATCACATCAAAGGGGAAAAAAATCATCAAGCTCAAAAAAGGTAATATTTTGGTGTTTTATTTCTAAGTTTGAGTTCTAAATTTAAGCCCTAATTCAAGTGGTTTGTTTTTTTTTTATCCTTTTTCTTGAGTTTGTTTCTTGCATTTTATATGAGGTAAAAACATTGCACACATTTCTAGCATGCCATCCCATGATCCTTCTCGGGATCCCTTATCACTTGCTCCTCCAAATCAAGATCCTACCATCCCATCATTTCCATCTCATGATCCTTTATCACCACCTCCATATCCCCTTAGTCCTCTTACACTCATCCATCATTATTTTCTTGTAGAATAAGAACAAATAATATACACCGCCCATCGTCCTCCACCTAATAATGGACTCACATCATGTTTCTCGGATAATACGCATCCTACCTTAAAGTGAATGCTCAAAATAATTAAATATCAAGGAAAAGGTTTAGACCTTCATGAGCAAGGTATTTTAGAGCCCATCCATGTCCAAGAAAATACACGTGCAAAAGGTCTTGGATATATATATCAAGGCTCACAATCCAGATATTTTGGTACAACCTTTGTACATCCTAAGCGAGCATCTTCCAAAAGAATAATAGGCTCTTTACATCACTCAACCACATGATTTGTCACAATCCCCCCTCCTCCATCATATCATCTCAAAATAATCATTCATATTCCTCCTTCATCCTCCAAATCCATTTTGGGTCCTTATGTCCCTCCATACACCATCACACATCTAAGCCATGTACTAAGTCCATTTTATGACCTTATATCTTGTTGGTTCCCAAAATCAACAAAATGATAGGATCTAAAAGATAACCAAAACTTTATGCTCAATCCCAACACTAGACTTTGCCAACTTAATAGGAAATAAGCAATTTCCCCTTCACTTTAGGCTCTATGGGACCTAGGCAGGTAGACCTTTGTAATACTCTTGGGTTCCTCTACATCTTAGTAGAGTATTATATTTAAGAAGATTTATCTCAACATATTTAATTAGAATACAAATGATTCAAATCTAGAACTAGCTTAATTTTTATTCCATATCACCTTCTCACCTCTAAGAGAAAATCTAATGTAAATCCTACACCTAACAACAAGAGGGTATAGAAGGACTTTGATTATTTCATTTTTTTCTAGAAAAACATCAAGCCTCCAATAGACTAGTACCTGATCCTAAGTCACAGAGTCAAACATGAAACCATAGTAGAAATAATATGAACAAATGAAACTTAATCAATAGATTTCAAGAATTTAATGCCTTACATTAACAAACTCACTTATCTTGTCATTCAAACTCTTCTTACCAATCCAATTTGTGCATCCAAAACCAAAAACATTTACTCAAAGCTTTTAATTCTCCCCTTGGAAGAAATCCATGAATAAACATTACCATCACATAAAACACTATACAACTTTCAAATACCCTTGATATTTTAAAATTTGTATGGACTTGAATATAAAACTTGAGATTATAACTATTTGAATAGAGAGATTTAACTCTTTCCTTGAAAGAGATTAGTGAGAAAACAATACATTTATAGAAGACTTGTAAAGTTGAATCAAAACCTCCTCAAAGTATTCAATTCATATAACCAGAAGTGTACAAAACTAGAGACAATTTCATGACAATAACATTACAATTTCAAACATTGATTCACCTATTCATAAAACCAAACCACTCTATTGACATCTCTAATTTGCAAAAAACTCAACACTACCCTATTTACATGCTTGAAACAATGAAAAATTTCAGAACCTGTACAAAGAGAAAGAAGGACAATAAATAGAAGAAGAAAGAGATCTATATTTAATTTTCTTTTTCCACATGTCTTCTTCAAATCTGATTTTCTTTTGCCATATGTCCTTCCTCTCTCCTCTCTTTGCAACTGAAAAACATTCCCCCTAGTCTGCACTTTCCTCTTTTTCTCTAACTGAAAATATTCCCCTGTCATATCCATATTTTCATGGAAGCACTCTTCACTTCATGAAAATAATTTGCCTTGCACCTTTTATCTTTACATGATAATCTCATGCATCTTTTCACCCTACCTATAAAAATAGTTTTACTACTCCAATTTCACCTAAGAGTGAAAAATATTCACCTCTAGATAAAACCCATTTCACTAGCAATTAAAAATAGCAAAGAACCATGTGCTAGTCATTAGAAATGATTGTTAGGCATTTTTCGTCTTCAATGGAATTTTGAAAAAATTTCAAACAACATTAAAAACATTCCTAAAGTGTGATAAATGGTTGCAAATGGATTTTCAATCATGTAAGTCATTTTTTGTTGCAACTGGATGTGTAAAACAATTTCTAAGCATTTTAGAGCATCATATCAACTAATTTCTTCAATTTGATTGCTCCAAAACCTCCCCTAAGTGTTAAAAGAGGGATAGAACACTTATTTAGTCCATAATAAATCCTTGGGAAGCCTCAAAAAGCCAAAAAGTGGCTTCCCCTCCAGCCCTCACCCTTCTCAAAACCCATCCTTTTGCACTCACGGGCTGGCAGGCAAAGGCAACTGGTAAATAATTCCAACTTCAATTTCATCATAAAACCTTTAAAAATTTATTTCAAGTCCTCCCCCAAGATTTAAAACATTGAGAATGCCTTAAATTTTGCAAAATTTGGAAATTGCAAAGAGGAAAAACCAATTTTATTGTTTGAAAAATGATGAAAAATTGCTGCTCACAAATACAACCACTTGGAGCCATGATTTTTTGTGAATGATCCTAGTCAATTATTTATGGAAACCCCATTTCATTAAAACTTGCATTGCCAAAAGATTTATAGGGCCTCCTTTGTAAACTGGCCCACCGGATGCCTTTGCCACAACTGTATTGCATAAAAATAATGCATCAGATGACCTTCATTTTTTATGAAAATGGATCTGGAGATGTTTTGGATGAAAATGCAAAATGGATTACCCTTAGAAATGTAAAATTTGAAACTTTCTGGAACAACCATTTTGACCCAATTACAATTAAAAGACAATTAAATGACCCATCAAAACTCATCTCGGGGGGGCTGAAACTGAGCACGAATATTACCATATGTCAAATGAATATGTTCACCAAAGGGTTTGGCATGAAAGTCATCAGGAACTAAATTATTACCTTCCAAAGTAAGTCACTTAGGTAGATTCTTTAGGTTCACTTCTAAGTGTGCAAAGGAAAATTTTTTCAATATGGGCCTTCAAAATCTGAAATTTTTGAAGGTGCCATCACATACTACAGTCACCTCCTCCATATCATCCTACACATCCTCCCCATCCATCAATCACCTATCATAAGCATCCCACTCTCATATTCCCTAATCAAGATCAACAAAGGCACATAACTACACATCTCCCATCCACACATCATCCCCAAAATCCTTCCTCTATCACTCCTTTCATATTCTCTCCACATACCCATACTATTTCTATTAGAATCACTTTGGATGCCAAATTAAAAATGAATAAATCTAAACATACACATGAATCTAAAGCTTTGCATGTCCTCTTAAAGAGACATGTTGAAGAAAAGAAAAATCCAATCCAAACTCTCAATCAATCTCAAGGGCTACACAATCCTATTCAAGAAAAAATCAAAACCATGTGAATCCAAAAGAAAAAGGATGTAATTCCTTCAAATGAAAAATCCTTAACAACATCCAAAGTTGCTAATCCAACAACAAATCATTTGCATCCACCATCTCCAAAATCTATTTTGGGTCCTTATGTCCCAAAATTCACTATCCCAACTCCTCCACCATCCCAACATTCTCCATCCAATAATCCTCCTATCATTTCAAATCTCCCACCATATGTGCCAATGTTGGTCTTGAAACCATTCCCCCATCACACATCTAATCCATCATTCCATCCATACACTTTCCAACATCCTATCCATTATCCCACATCTTTCCCCCATCCGATCTTTTTAATCCATTCCCTTTCATAATCCATCCATCCTAATAAGGTTATACCATCTAATAGTCATTTCTAACATGGGCTCTTATTACCTCATTTGTGAAGTTCATATTTTGTAAGCACACCCCACCGAGCACGGGGACCCCCTTTTTTTGCTCCTAATGGATCATTTCCACTCTCGACAAGCTATTTTGATTTTGCCTCACTTTGTGTGCCTTTAGTCTAAGACCAAATTGGCCATGTTCCTTAAAATGATCAAATTACCTCTGACCAAATTTAGCTACTAGAATTTTACCAGGTAATTTTCCTTTGTGGATTGGGCCTTGCGAGTTTCCCTTAGATTCCCCCCCCTATGTTCGTTGAGCCTCGTGCACTCACATTTGTGGGCCTCATCTTCTTGTTTGATGTTGAATTTTGCCATTTTCCTGTAGCCAAGCCTCAAAGTCCTCCCATAGGGAGGACCCTTCATATACCATTTCCTTGCAATGAAACCTTAGGTCCACATGTAGGTTCTCAAGTCAGAGCTCACCGACAAGTCCTCCCTTACAGGCCTCTGCTTGCGGGAGGCCAACACCTCAATTCCATTTTATTATGGTGAAGCTTCACTTCCTTCTTGATTTGTAGACCTACAATCCACTAGTGCTATCATCATCTTGAGGGCTTCAATTGGTAGCTTAAATCCATCATCTCGTAGTTGCAAAACAAAACTCATATGTGGTGTACCCGCATGATTGACCCACATTCACTTATTTACTACAAGAATGGATAATAGCATGGCTATCACATGCTCAATCATTCCTGAACAACACTCTCAACAACATCTTTGAATTAGTTCTCTATATTGGGTCTCATAGGATTTCTTTGTTATGGAGGTCACAGGCTACCTCATTGGTTATATTAGTTTTCCCTAATGACTTCTCCATAGTGTTGGAAATAATTCCAACTTCTGTTCTTTACCATGTTACCACAGCTCTCTCTTTTACCACATGGGTACTGTGATTAAACATCAGTGATTTGCTCTATGTCCGTCTATGCAAGTTACCACTCTACCGCGGTCTCCTCGCCTACCTCCAGCAGTATCGCAGTGCCTATGTTTGTTGACCATTGACCGGGTCCTGGCGGTTACCATTGCCACCGTGGTCTGGCTTGTCTCCCCTCACGGTAGTGCGGTGTTGGTGTTTGGTAGTTTGTTGACTGTCAGTGGACGGTTACCGCGGCCACCATGATTTTCTTCTTAACTGTGGTGGTAGCACGGTAAGCTTGTTCCCTCAGACTGCTAGTTGTTACCATGACCACCGCAATCTATTTCTTAACTGAGACAGTAGCGCGGTAAACCCCTTCCTATCTCTACTCGTAGTTATCGTGACCACCGCGGTCTCCTCGTAAACCATGGTGGTAGCGCGATAGTCTTCGTTGGTTGACTGTTTGACTTTTCTGTGCTGGTTGTTTGTGCGCTCCTCGGTGGCTTGTAAGGATGGTGTTTAAATGAGATTGGACATAGTTATGGGCACATCATCTTGGCCTTTCTTAATGGCCTTTAATATCTTTGTACATGTGGTTTTTTCAAATAGCTGGATATTTTATATATACACGTTTGTAATTGATGAGAGTGGAGAGGATGGAGGACTGTGTAGAAAAAGAAAAGGTGACATGAAAAGGCTCTCAAGAGCAAAGTAAAATAGATTGTATCTGAAGTTGAAAATTTGCTCAATAGTAGCAGGATTCTAGAAAAGAAGAGCCGAAGTTCTATAGTGTCAAAATATATTTTTGAGATTCAATATAATATAAATATCTAGGTTTGTGCATATGTTTGAGTTTCATAATTTTTGTGCTTTAATCATAAATGATGTTGTGTTTGTTCTTGCATGCCTCCTGTTGTATTTCCTACAAAGTGGTATCAGAGCCTTGTCAATCACAATGACTGGGAGTAGAAACTTATGGTGAATTTTTGTGAAGTAATCACTGTCTAGTTTGAGAAAGCCATAGAGTGTCTAAGACTTGTTTGTTTGCAAAATATAAGAATTTTTTCTAGGTTTAGAAATTTGTGAAGAGGGTTAAAAAGGAAATAGGTTTTTAAAAGAAAATGAAGGCACAAGTGCTTTATCTATAAGGAAAACTGTTTGTTTCAGAAATAGTTGTCAATTAAGTGAGAATTCTTTCCTAGAGAAGAAGATATGAGAAAAGGTTGAATGCTTGAAAGAAGTTAGATAATAGAGAGATTCAAGGAGTGTTTAAAGCCTGGGAAGTGTCTTTCTAAGTTTGTTGCTGAGAGAAGCAAATAGGAGACTATGTACATCAGAGAACAGAAGAAGAATGCTTGAAAGTGAATTGTTGAGAAAAGCCAGAAGTGTTGTATTTTTGAAGGAAGAGAACATATCACTGACATAAGAGAAGCTGAGAAAAATCCCACAAGTACAAGAAGTTGTTGTAAGGAGGTTTATCAAATTTGTCAAGATAGTTGTTGTGAATTGACAAAAAGAAGTTGTGTTGAGGAAAAGGAACTGAATAGAACACCAGTTGTTTGATCAATCAAAGAGCTGCAGACCTAGTTGTAGAACAAAGAAAAAAAATAGAGGCTGAAGAAGATTAGAGTCACACAAAGCTTCTATATCCCTAGAACAAGTTCAAAAGAGGTAAGTTTAAATTTCCTTTACAAATGGGGAAAGTAGGGTAAAGAGTTAAGAAAGAGAATGAAAATTTGTCATCTGCAAAATATGTTTTAGAAGAAGAAATAGTTTTACTTAAAGAAGAATTGGGTATTGTTAAAAAGGACAATGGGTGGTTTATTGAAAGAATAAAAGAGTTGTTGAAAGAAAAATGTTTGTTGTTAGATGAAAATGATGATTTTGAGAAGGAATTAAGAAGGGTTAAGGCTAGAAATCAAGAGCTAGAAGATAGGTTGAAGTCCTTTGGAGAAATTAAGAAAAGAAATGAGGAGGTTGAACAAAAAATGAAATAGTTTGATGAGATAAGGAAAAAGAACGAAGATTTGGGAAAACTCTTGAAAATGGTAGAAGAGAAAGATTGTTTACAATTGAAGGGAATCATAGAATTGAAAGAAGAAAATGATAAATTAAGAGCATGTAATAAATATGTGGAAACAAAACTTTTAGTATGTGATGTCTCATGTGACACAATAGATTTGTGTTCTTCATTCGAAAAATCTGTTTCTATTGAAAATTCTGATGATAAAAAGTGTCTAGATGAACATGTTGATGGATTTGGAAATATGGCTAGCTGTGATAAAGTGTTAAAATTCTCAAAAGATGATGTTTTTTGTGAAGAGAATGCAAGGTTGAAAATCATGAAAAGAATGGGATATACTGGACAAGGTCTAGGAAAACATGAACAAGGAATAATAGAGCCAATTGAGGTTGTAATGAGGCCCAAGAATGAAGGTCTCGGATATGATTTAGGAAAAGGAAATGCTGCTACAAGTGCAGGTAAGTTTGTTAGAGAAATAAAGAGTAATAAGTGTACACACTATCATAGAAGAGGTCACATCAAGGAGAAGTGTTGAGATTAACACCCTTGTAGAATTTGTGGTTCAAAGAATCATTGTGATGAAATATGTTGGAAAAAGTTGTCAAAGAATGAATCTGGTTCAAAATACATAAAGATGGACTGTGGATGGATTTATGATTCAGGTTGGCAAAAGCTAACTGGTATGTTCAAAAGACTATCCAAGTTTTCATATGTGAAGGTCAATAAAAATTCTGAGAGGTATGAATGTTCACATGAAATTAAAAATGTTTGGAGAGAAAAGAAGTTGCAGTCTAATAAGTCACTTGCAAAGAGTGAAGATGAAAATCTCAGTTTAATGTTTTGAAAGATTGAAGATGTTGAAACTGTAGTTGCAGTAGAAAGGGTAAGATGAATGGCTTTATTTTTGTATGTTGAAATTTGTTGTTTGTTTTTGAAAAATGAGAAAGCATTGCTGTAATTCCAGAATAAAGGTGTGCTAGATGAAGTCACAAGAACTTCTAAGCTTGAGTGAAGAGTGGTCATGTGTAAGGAGAAATAAAGATTCAAAAAAGTATTTGATGCTACCACTGCAAAATTTAAAAGTATGATACAATAGTAGCTGTCAGAGAATCAGTTTAAATAACATTCAAGGATGTCTTTGGAAAGGACTTAGATGAAGTTGTCAAGAAAGAAAATTGTAATAAAAGTTGTTTGTGCACTGAAGAGAATTCATGATATGAATGGATAAAACAGAGGTTACAGCCACAGCTATTAATGGTCATCATCAAGAGTTGAATTTGGAGACACGGTCAAAAAGAATATGGACAAAGTTAGAGCTGTAGCTCTCTTTGTCTTACAACAAAAGGTTTGTTGTTACATGAAGAAATAAAATGTGATGGAAGAAGACAAGACTCATAAATTTGAAAGGAGAAGTTTGAAAAATTATTGCAGTTAAATTTATTTCCAGAACATGAATGGAAATAGCCACAATGAAAAGAGTTTCATTTTGGAAGAATAGGTTGAAGTTTCTAAATGAATTATTAAATCAGAAGTTTGGCTAAAGAGGGAGAAATAAGACAATGAACTGCAGTAGCATTCTGTGAGCAAGAATGAAATCAAAAGATAAAACTAATGATTGGATTCCCTAGCACCAACAAAGTGCTACTATGGGAAGTGATGAATGATTTACTACAACTAGTTTGTGGTAATTTGAAACCACCTCATTGAAAGAATGAAGTTGAAAAAGTTATGGAAAGAGAAGAAATATCACTATGATATGTAGCAACATTCTATAATTAGTATAAAGATAAGAGATGGATTTAATGACAAAACTCCCAAGCACCTGCAGTGTGTTTTCATGGGAAGTGTTGAGAGAAGTTAGGAAGTGAAATCCGAATGTCAGGAAAATGATGGAACTATAGAGGCAATGGCAATCAGAAGAAGGATGAGTTGAGGGAAAAGAATGATAATAAGAATGAGAAAATTAGTGAGAAGACAGTTGCAAAGGACAAATGACAAAGCTAAGAAAATAGATTAAAAGAATTGGAAATAGAGAATGATAAGAGATTCAAAACCTAACTTATGAATAGCTAGTTTGTGGTAAACTAAAACCACCTCTATGATAGAAGATAATAGCAGATTGAAAATTTGTAGGAAGATTGCAAAATGATGGAAAATGAAGGAATGATCTCTATTGAAGTTTTTTTTTTAAATGAGGCTGCAGTCCTCGGAGAAGAACAAAGATACAAATGGTCAAAGATATGTATTGAAATAGTGACAGAAGTTAGATGGAAAGAAGAAGAGATCCAGCTGTAGCTAAAGTGAAAGAGTTGAAGAAGATCCTGAAGAGATCATTGTTTTTCTGTCCAGAGATTCAATCAAAGTGGAGGCTCATTGAGCTATCAACAATCTATGAAAGAGGTAGAAGCAAAAGTTGAAATTAAGAGGGAGTGTTGGAAATAATTCCAATTTCTAGTCTTTACCACGTTACCGTGGCTCTCTCTGTTCTCCCGTGCAATACCGCGGATAGCCGTCAGTGGTTCACTCTCTATCCATCCATGCAAGTTACCGCTCTACTGCGGTCTCCTTACCTACCTCCTGCGGTATCACAGCACCTATGTTCATTGACCATTGACTGGGTCCTGGCAGTTATCATGGCCACCGCAGTTTGGCTTGTCTCCCCTTGCAGTAGCGCAGTCTCGGTGTTTGGCAGTTTGTTGACCGTCGGTGGACGGTTACCACGGCCACCGCGGCTTGTTTCTTAACCATGGCGGTAGCACGGTAAGCCTGTTCCCTCAAACCGCTAGCTATTATTGCGACCATCGTGGTCTATTTCTTAACCACGGTAGTAGTGTAGTAAACCCCTTCCTATCTATGCTCATGGTTATCACGACCACCATGGTCTCCTCATAAACCGTAGTAGTAGCGTGGTAGTCTTCATCAGTTGATTGTTTGACCTTTTTGTGCTGGTTGTTTGTGCGTTCCTCGGTGGCTTGTAAGGACGATGTTTAAATGTGATTGGACATAGTTATGGGCACATCATCTTGGCCTTTCTTAATGGCCTTTAATATCTTTGTACATGTGGTTTTTTTGAACAACTGGATATTTTATCTATACACGTTTATAATTGATGAGAGCAGAGAGGATGGAGGACTGTGTAGAAAAATAAAAGGTGACATGAAAAAGGCTCTCAAGAGCAGAGTAAAATAGATTGTATCTGAAGTTGAAAATTTTCTCAATAGTAGCAGGCTTCTAGAAAAGAAGAGCCAAAGCTCTGTAGTGTCAAAAATATATTTTTGAGATTCAATATAATATAAATATCTGGGTTTGTGCATATGTTTCAGTTTCATAATTTTTGTGCTTTAATCATAAATGATGTTGTTTTTGTTCTTACATGCCTCCTGTTGTATTTCCCACACATATCCCGTGTGCTTGCCTCCAACTTTCATGTCACCATATCCCAACATAATATCAGGGTGACCATGCAATAAGTATAAAAATGGAATTCTAACATAATTTTGATTATTAGGGAGGGACAACTCTATGCACTAAAGCTTTTCACATCACATATGATAAAATTCAAGATGGGTGATAGTAAAAATCATCTATGTGGAGGCTGCAATGTGGACCTCTGCCTATCTCTCATCGTTCGTTTGATAGATTTCCATGAACATCCACATGCATGAACCCATCTACATCTGACTTCTTGCATCCTCAAGGAGGCATTCTCGCACAACCTACCCATATTCCATTCTCTCATGTTGGAATCACTAGAGTCTTAAGTGACGTCTTCGCACCCATCATTTGATAGTTTATATAAAATTTCCTAAGGTACAATTTCTAAGAATCAAAGGAAAAATCACAGGGATAAAGAGTTTAGGCTCTTGTGGGGGGTAGGGAGGCTAGTAAGGAAATGAAATGAATAATGCATCACCATACATCATTAAGTGAAATAAAGCTCAATATGAGGGTATGGGGGCCCAAATGTAGCACATATCGCTCCAATGATCCTTTGCACACAAAAACTTTCAGAATTTGCCTGCAGGGACCGACGCTCCTAGCATTGATCCTCATACAGCTTTATCTTTATATCTCTCTACATTCCCTATTTTGTGCCCTTTTCATGGAAGAACCTTGCACTCAGAGGCTCTTCTCTCATGAAACTCGCCTACTGAGCATCCACATTTGTTCTTCCCACAAACGATATTGACTTGATATAATTCCACATCATATTACCTATGGATATTCCACTCTTTACCTCATTCATCATAGGTTGGAGGTAGTGGGTACATGAAGCAGTCCGATTGGGGGATGCTTGGAGTGCACACTAGTAAAGCTAATTGAATTGATTCTAAAAATGCCTTGTCTTTAGAAGGATTTTTATTATGGCATGTACCTACTCCTCTATCCCTTCACTCCCTGTTCCTATATTGATACTTTGAAGCTTCACCATTATTATTCTGAATAATTTATGGGTGAGGACCACTCATGTGAAGGATAATTCAAGATGGCAGGATAAAGTTACCCATGGTAGTGACTTCCTTTTTGGTTCATCGTCATGAAAAAGTGGTTTGAAGAACTATTTGATTAGATGGATATGACATGAGGATTTAAAATAAAGAACTTTGAAAGCCTTAAAATCAAGATCCTTAAGGAGTCATTGTCCCAAGCCTTTATGAAATCTAAATGCATGGATAGGTATCTAGGAGAAAGAGAAGAGGTTGTGCATTATGCATACTGAGATAATGAAAGTTAAGTTATCATCCACAACAAATGACTGTGTGGGCTTTGTAAGCCTCCCGTCCACCATTTTTATCTAGCTTGGGGTGTCTCCCATGGATAGACTCCAACCATGCAAAATCTACTACCTATAGTGCCATTTGGATGGATTTCCCTAGGTTGTCACACACAATACTAGTTTCCTCAATAGGACATGACTTCCATCTTCTAAGAATGGGGAAATGTCTATGAACATTGAATTTATAGCAGAATGATGGATGTGTGAGATTTTAAGGTTTTCTTTGTGCAATCATCTACATCATCCCATGTCCTCGTGCACCACTTAGAGCATGTAGCAACCATTTTGTTTGAGTTATTGGCCAGCCATGTGATTGGTCATTATGGACTTGAGTTAAAACCCATCTCATGTGAGCAACAAACATGGAGTGTTGGGAGAATCAATAAAAATACAATGCTACTAGGGTGGCCTTATGTTGAATATTGAATCTTCGTGTGCACAATAATTTTTATCATTCATGGCCTTCATATCTTTAAAAAAATATGATTATATGCTAAGGATGTGGGACAACTTGGGTGAGGATAGTAATGAATAAATGAAATGCCAAAACCATCTTGTTTACGTAGAATTATACTACATAGGCATTTATGCAAACCTTCATTTTCTTCACACTATTTCCCTAATGGCCTCTTCGCCTTGGCATTCCTCTCTTCAATGCCCATGGAATTTTGGCTTGTAGGGTCTACCCCTCCCTTGTCATGCATTCATGATGATCTTAGATGGCATCCCCGTGAGAGTTACCCACAAGCTTTCCTTTGTGTAGGTTTTTCCAATACAAACGTCACCACCCTCTCTATCATTCCATCGTAGCGAAAATGACCACGGGAGGCATTGCCTTCATGAGGGCCTATCTTGGCAAAAAAATACAATAATTTTATAATCAAAGTTAAGTGGAGCACACTATTCCTAAGAAGCTAGTAAAATGAAGGAGGGAAGAATTATCAAATGTGCAGATCTCTATCAAATGGTCGTACTTAGTTGGTATGCTACAAGGCCGAAGAATTTAAAACACTGAGGCTCTACCAAGCCAATGGTTACACCCGATAATGCTAAATTTATATGAGTTGGTAGTGAAGGAAATACCTGTTTTAATAGTCATACTCTACGGTGAGTTTGCAAATGACCCTCGTCGATGCAAGTTCTCACAAGATGTTCATAGGAAATCTTCCTCTATGAGAGCTTGAGGTGTCTAGGACATTATAAATAGCCTCTCCCATTCTATGGTTGTCTCCTCCTTTGTAATCAAAATTTTTGAGGCATGTGGAAGGCATAATTGGGGTGTGGCAAGATGTCATTGAGCGTTTCTAAGAATGTGAAGTTGGTAATGTTTATATGATTCGTTCTTATTTTCATCCCAATAGTAGCACTCTCTACTCTCGTATTCCTTTCACTAGCTCTACCGCCCATAGTATACAACTCATTTTCAAGGAAAAATTTGACAAATTAAAATATTCTAAACCCAACAGCTCCACAAAGCAGCTTAAGCGATGAAAATTGAGAGATTGAGTGGGTCAAATGCGTGGCAAGGAGTCCAATTATATGGTATATTGAGGGAATATATTAGTATGGTTTTTGAGCTCTACAACATGTCATGGGGGTAGAAACATTACTTTTGGGTTCCACATCCCTCTATGCTTGCTAGAATTCAGATGCAAACTTTCATCTCATTCATACCGTTCTCCAATGATGTCCATTTTGCATCATCCTGCATGTTATGGTCCCCATCGTCAAAGTGACATTTAAAGGAGACCTCCCTGTTAGCCTACTCACATAACATCCTGTGGGCTAACTAATTGTACACATCTAAAAATGGTCACAACATATTAGCCTAGTAAATTAATTAAATACGCATTATTTAATTAATCTTCTTGATTCAACTACATTTAAATAAAATTAATAATTTATTCATAGATGTTCATCTTTTTCTATAAATCATTCACTATTATCATTTACTTGTGTCTTCTTAATTAATTAAATAAATACCATTATTTTTTTTAATTAATTATCACATGTTACTTTTATATATAAAGTAAATACATTTCTTCAAATATCAAAACCCATAACCATACACTTAATTAAATATTTCATATTTAATAAAGAAAGCTTCTATATTCTCCAAACATATAACTAAATATTTATATTTAATTGGAAGCTTTCATTTGCACATGTCACAAGAAATTAAATAAAATTATTATGTAATTGAGCAATTATCTTCAACAAACAAAACTACTTCATGACAAATGGCAATATGTCTCCATTTTCGAATGAGGAGGTTTTGTGGGTTGAAAAAACAATCCATATTTTTCTCTCCATCTCTCACCATCTATTCTTCCAGGCTAAACCTCAACCATTAAAGCTTTCCAACAAAGATTTTTCCTTTTGAAAATCTATAAATACAACCTCTTGGCTTTTCCAAAATATGGATTTTAGTTTCATAGTAAGAAAATTATAGTGAAATATCTCCAACAATCAAGCACAATAATCTAGTTTCAATTCGTAGCTTAATCATGTTCATTAGCTGCATAATAAGTTGTATCATCTTATAGTCATTTAGAATAGGAGTTTATGTTTCTTAGCTTGCATAATACTCATTCTTGGAGTGGTTATTCTACTGAGTTTCTACTTAAACCAACTGAGAGAAAATAATTTATGTAGAAACAGTGAAGATAGAGGAAAATGGAATGCATTTGAAGGAGTTGTTATTTAGTGTTTGTTTTATCTTTTTAATTAGTTTCCTTCGATCTAATGTTTCATTGGTATGTTAGTTTATCATTTTAATTAGATAAAATATTCTAACAACACATTTTTGGCGCTGCCATCTCATTTTTAATCTTTTCATTATAGGTTTTCTGATAGGTAACAGACTAGAGTTACGTTTTACTGCATACGAGCCTCGGTTTATCGCATCCATGGACTGCTTTAGCACATTGATGAAATGTTTTAGTGCATCCATGGAATATTTTAGCTCATCCATGCACTATTTTAGCACATCCATGGACTATTTTAGGACATAGACGACCTGTTTTAGCACATTTGTGTTTTAGCGCATACAAGGCTTGTTTTAGCACTTTTATAATCAATCTTAAAATGGCCATATTTTGGTTTTTTTAAGAGCTTTTTTTTTTTGAAATGGGGTATAATTCATAAGCTATCTAATGGTGTAGGTGTTTATCAACTTTGATAGAGTTAAAATTATTCTCACTTAATGTCAAACCACAATGAAACTTGGTCTAAATTTTAGGGTTTTTATGCTTAATCATTTATCTAACCCTCATATATTATTGTTTCTTGATCCCATCTAACATTTAGATCTTGTATTGCAGATTTTAAAGGACCAGGGAGCATGAAAATGAAAGAAAAAGAATTATCACATGATTGTAACATTTTTTTTTAAACACTTTGGGAGTTCTGTAGCGCATATGACCTTTGTTCTAGCACATAATCTCATTCTTAATTTTTTTTCTGGATTTGATGCGACTGCAACCAGTGGCTTTATTATTAGTTTTAAAGTAGAATGAAGAAATCTTAGGATAGAGATTTAAAATTTGGAATTTATCAATCCTAGGGTAATCACCAAACATTATTTTATCTTGGTTAAAATGAATCTAATGCTTGTTGTGAAGAAAAATATTCACTTAACATAGAAAACTATCATTTGGATTTAAAATTGAACCATTTGTTTGTTGTGATTGTTGGGTAATAGGTTAATGTTCTCCCCTTTACTAGGTGATCAAACCACCAGACTTACCTTTTTCATTTTTATGCAATTATTGCTTTATTACATCCTTTCAAAGGCCTTATGTAGTGGGAAAAAGTACTCACCCTATGGGAATGACCGAAGTGGGAACAACCAAAGTCAAGTTTTCCAACCCACTCTAATCAAGAGTGAATTTTGGGGAAACCCATATTCAATGGAAATGAGCAAGATAACCATCCCCAAAATATTTGTTCTAAAGATTGGGAGGTCTCCTGAGGGAGTTTATCTATTGCCATGTTGAACAAAAACCTTTATTATGAACCATAGTGTAGAAGTCCAACCGTGTCAGTATCCAAACATCATTTTAATCACAGTGCAAGGGGAGGGAAGAATATACCCTCAAGACACTCACCATCTAATTGTCACAGATTGTTTGCTCAAGGGATCAAGAAATCTAACCTTGAGTATGCACCTAGAAAAGACAAAAATATGAGTGTTCTCTAGGGGGTGACACAGTTGTGTGAGTTGATGTAATTTTAAGTTGTGGGTTGTGATTTCTGTGATGACACTTTGACCATTAAGAGTGGGTCTACTTGAAGTGTCTTCTTGTTCAAATACCACTAAAAATCAAAAAGGGCCATGCTCAATCCTTAAACATACACTCAATGTTTTAGATTCTATGTCTTTAAAAACAATTGTCTTCCTATTACATATTGTGTTTTCAAAACATTAATTCATATAAGATCGGCCAGAAAACACAATAATTTGGAAAATCAAACCATGAAATTTATGTTAAGGGATTGGAAATCAACAATAGAGAAAAAATTGGAAACTTTAGGCACCCACAAAAATCCTTATGCTCAAAAACTACTATCAAAACATCACAAAGTGCAAAATCACCTTTATTTATGATTTCTAGTTTAATTCCCACAGTAGGATTATCAGCCTTCCATCCAGGGAATCACGAGCTAAAAATTATAAATTTCTTTAGTCATATCAATATAATTCTCATTCTATTATGACTAATATATCCCACAAATTGCACTCTCTCATTTTGTGATCAAAGTTAGTTAAAATTTGGTGTAAGCATATGCCTATTTCCAAAAATTCCTAAAAACAAAGAAGATGAAAGAAGAGATCCACTTTAAAACATGGGTGATAGGGAAGAAAATGTTAGGTTTTCAATGGTAGATATCTAAAAGCTAAATGCAGATTTTATCAAATAAACCAGAAGTAAAACACACAGAAAAAATAACACAGAGAATTTAACGTCGTTCACCCAATGTGGGCTACATCCACCAAACCGCAGCCATACAATGATATTATTAACCAGTGCAAAACCCTATTACAATATCGTGAATAATCACCTATTTCTTATGATACTGTAACTCTATCCTAAACCCTTTATAAATTAGGGTTATACAAAATCGGGGTTTTTTTCCCTTTTTGTGATTTTTCCCTTTTTCAGTAATTTCGCGAAAAAGCAGGCGAGGATACATGAAGAGTGTACAGTATAGAATGATCAGTCACCACATACCAACAATATCCCACTTGAAGACTGATCAGGCTCCACACCTAAACAATCTCCCACTTGGAGACTGAACCTGGACAACACCGCTGCACTTACAGCTCCCACTAGAAATAAGCACCTTGGACCCTGCTGCTTTCTTATACTTTAATTCAACCTTGAAGGCCAACCAAAGCTGAAGAGGAGCTTAGCTTCTCCCTTATCACTACCTTAGTAAACATATCTACTGGATTTACATCTGTATGTATCTTTTCCAGCTTTACCTGTCCATCCTCCAACACTGACCGAATGAAATGATACCTCAACTGTATGTGTTTGGTTTTAGAGTGCAAGGCAAAATTCTTTGCAAGATGTATAGCACTCTGGCTGTCTGTGAACAAGTAATTTTCAGCCTATTTTTTTCCCAACTCTTCCATGAAAAATTGCATCCATATCATTTCCTTTGCTGCCTCTGTTGCAGCCACATACTCTGCCTCTGTGGTGGATAAAACAACCACCTTTTGCAATTGAGATATCCAACTTACTGCTGTCCCACCAACAGTAAATACATAACCTATGGTACTCCATCCGGTATCAATATCCCCTGCTAGATCTGAGTCAACATAGCCTTTTAAATCTGTATTAGAGCCCTTAAAACATAAATGTTTATCCGGTGTACCTCTCAAATACCTGAGAATCCATTTCACTACATTCCAATGCTCAATTCCTGGATTACTCATATACCGGCTAACAACTCCTACATCATGCACAATATCTAGTCTCGTGTATACCATGGCATACATTAAACTACCTACAGCTGAAGCATATGGTACCTTGGACATATTTTCTTCCTCCTCTTGTGTTTTTGGACACATATCCTTAGTCAATTTTACATGACTGGGCAAAGGTGTGCTGACAGCTTTTGCATTCTCCATATGAAATCTCTGCAACACCTTTTTAACATAATCAACCTGAGATAAAAACAATTTCCTATTTTTCCTATCTCTTGTAATCTTCATACCAAGTATTTGTTTTGCTGCCCCCAAATCCTTCATAGCAAATGAATTTGCTAACTGTTGTTTTAACTCCTTTATGTGATCCATGTTAGACCCCGCTACAAGCATATCATCAACATATAAACATAAAATAATGTAGCTATCTTCTCCTAGCATCTTAAAATAGACACAATGGTCTGAATTACACCTATTGTAACCTTGCTCAGCCATAAAACTATCAAATTTAAGATACCATTGTCGAGGTGCTTGCTTCAAGCCATATAAGCTTTTCTTCAATCTGTACACTAGTTTCTCCTTACCTTTGACCTTAAATCTTTGTGGTTGTTCCATATAAATTTCCTCTTCCAAATCACCATGGAGAAAGGCAGTTTTAACATCAAGCTGTTCTAAATGCAAATCTTCAATAGCCACAATACTTAACACAGTACGAATAGAGGTCATTTTAACAACTGGAGAAAATATTTCATCAAAATCAATACCTTGTTTTTGTGCAAATCCCTTTACAACTAATCTGGATTTAAATCTTTTCTTACCTCCATCCTCCTCTTTCATCCTATAAACCCATTTGTTTGCTAAAGCCTTTTTACCTGCAGGCAACTTGCATAATTCCCAAGTCTGATTTTTCAGCAAGGAGTCCATTTCTTCTTCCATTCCATGCTCCCACTGAACCTTGGTATCCACCTACATAGCTTCATGATAACATTCTGGTTCACCAGCATCAGTTAATAGAATAGAGTACAAAGAGGGAGAAAATCTTTCTGGAGGTCTACTTAACCTTGAAGATCGCCTAACATTCACAGGAGTTTGTGGTATCTCTTGTTGCTATTGTTGCGGAGCATGAGGAACCACTGGAACATTGTTGTTTGTAATATCATCCAGCACTGCATAATCCTGTTCTTTCTTCTCATACTGCTGCAATAGATCTTTGTACAATATTTTCTCATTGAATATGACATCCCTGCTTTTCACAATTTTTTTATTTTCAAAATCCCAAAGCCTATAACCAAATTCATCTATGCCATATCCAACAAATATACATTTATTTGATTTTGCATCAAGCTTGATCCTATTTTCAAAATCTACATGTGCAAATGCTTCACAACCGAAGGTTTTCAAAAAAGAATAACTCACCTTCTTACCTTTCCATGCTTCCTCTGGAATACCACAATCCAAAGGATTAGATGGACCTCTATTAATTAAATAAACAACAGTGTTTACAACCTCTGCCCACATGTTTAAAGGCAACTCGGCATGCAATCTCATAGTTCGTGCATGCTCCATTATTGTTCTATTCATGCGCTCAGCCACTCCATTTTCCTGTGGAGTCCTTGGAACCGTTTTCTGCCTACGAATACCATTAGAGGAACAATAATCTTCAAACTCTTTGCTGCAATACTCACCACCATTATCAGATCTGAGACATTTCAACTTTTTACCTGTCTCATTCTCAACCAAGCTTCTCCATTTTTTAAAAGTTTCAAATACATCAGATTTCTGCCTAATGAAATAAATCCATACCTTCCTAGTTGCATCATCAATGAATGTGACATAATAATGAGAGCCACCGAGAGAAGATACTTGAGCTAATCCCCATACATCCATATACAAAAGCTCAAATTTCTCATCTTTCTTTTGTTTCCCATCCTTGAGAAAACTAACTCTCTTTTGTTTTTCATAAACACAACTTTCACAGAAATCCATATTAACACATTTTAGACCTGGTAAAACATTCTTTGAATGAAGTAATTTCACACCTTTTGCACTCATATTCCCAAGTCTGTTATGCCATAGTGCTGATTCAGAATTCACAGCAACTATCTGATTTTCTTCTTGCTGAACTGCAGCAACTGTTCTTGAACATTGATTTTTATTTGCAATAGCTAAAGTAGAAGGAACAGTATGACCTATACAAAGATATAAGGTGCCTACTTTCGCACCTTTTGCTACTACTAAGGCACCTTTTGTAACCTTCCAATTTTTATCACTAAATGTAACAACACAACCTTCATCATCTAGTTGCCCTGCAGAAATTAAATTTCTTTTTAGCTTTGGAACGTGCCTTACCTCATGTAGTAGCCAATGATTCCCATTCTACAACTTGATCTTGATTCTTCCCTTTCCAACAATCTGACAGGGTTCATTATCTCCCAAATAAACTAGCCCAAAATCCCCTTGGACATAATCAAGAAAATAATTTCTATGGGGTGTAGCATGAAATGAAGCCCATGAATCTAACACCCAAGAATCATCAGCATTATCAAGAGAAAGAATCAAAGCATCCTCATCAGATTTATTACTTACCACATTTGCCTCTTTATTTCCTTCCTGTTTGTCTCCTTCTTTATTTTTTCGAGACCAACAATCTTTCTTTACATGCCTTGGCTTACCACAGTACTAGCAATCCCTCTTATCTCTAGATTGGGACCTTTTGTCCCTTGATTTTCCTCGTGACTTCCCACGATTCCCAAAATTGTTTCGTCTCTCATTTGTTCTGCCCCTGCTTTTTGCATTCAAAACACTGCCTGATGTGGATGTTCCACCTGAGCTTTTCCTACAAATTTCCTCACTCAAAATAACACCAACAACATCATCAAATTTCAATGTATTTAAACCAGAAACAGAATTGCTAACCGCCATTACCAAGCTATTCTAGCTTTCAGGCAAAGAACACAAAATCAAAAGAGCCCTAACTTCTTCATCAAAGTTAACTTTTACAGAAGTTAATTGACTGGTAATCGTATTAAATTCATTCAAATGATCAGTAACTGATCCACCTTCTACCATTTTCATATTAAATAAATGCTTCATAAGAAATACTTTATTCGAAGCGGAAGGCTTTTCATATAACTTTGCTAGGGTTTCCATCAACTCTAGAGTTGTCTTTGTTGTTGTAATATTGAATGCCGCCGATTGTGCTAGGCATAAGCGAATACTACCAGGTGCCTTTTTGTCCAAAATATCCCAGTCCTCATCCATCATTGTTGTGGGTTTCTTGGTTTTCCCTTCCAATGGCCGCCATAAATCCTTCTGATAGAGATAGTCCTCCATCTGCATCTTCCATAACTGATAGTTCTGCCCATTGAACTTATCAACCTTCATCTTACCCTCGTCTGCCATTGCTCCCACTTAATTGTGAGACTCCCACTCAACCGTGAGACTTTCCTACAAACGATAATCGAAAACAACCCGCTTTGATACCACTTGTTAGGTTTTCAATGGTAGATATCTAAAAGCTAAATGCAGATTTTATCAAATAAACCAGAAGTAAAACACACAGTAAAAATAACACAGAGAATTTAACGTGGTTCACCCAATGTGGGCTACATCCACCAAACCGCAGCCATCCAATGATATTATTAACTAGTGCAAAAACCTATTACAATATCGTGAATAATTGCCTATTTCTTATGATACTGTAACTCTATCCTAAACCCTTTATAAATTAGGGTTATACAAAATCGGGGTTTTTTTCCCATTTTGTGATTTTTCCTTTTTGCGAGGATACATGAAGAGTGTACAGTATAGAATGATCAGTCGCCACATACCAACAAAAAATATTGTTCATAGGCTTCATGGAAATAGGTCAAATGATGAAATAACTGATAAAATGATTCATGAAGCTGAATAAGATCCATAGTTTCTCTTAGCTATGGAAAATATCTTAGAGAAAAATAAAGAAGGATACTTTCTTTTATTGAAAAACCAAGGTGACAAATTTCCCTTTGACTACAATATGGAGAAAATTAAAGAGGATCCTGAGAATAATTAAACTGCCTTAAACAATATTAGTGCTCTTACCCAAAAAATAAGAGCAATCCCCAAGAAAATCAAGGAAATACAAGGGGGAACAACTAAAAATTCCTTTGACGAAAATATGAACGTGACCTCTTCTCCTCCAAAAACAACATCATCCAAATTCAATGTTTTTTAATTTTTGCAAAGGATCAATGGGAAGCCCAAATCTAATCCATCAAATAAAATAGACCAATCTTGGCATGTCATGCATTTATCTTCATCCCCCATAATTCAAAATGAACCTCATTATTCTTCCACCCAAGTCAATGATCCTATTTAATCACCTTCTTCTATCATATCCTCTACATCCAATGATTCATTTCAATCTACACATCTTGATCAAAACATTATTTCCACTCCATCCCATGATACCAAAATTCTACAAACCCTTCCAATCTATGATCAAGATCCCATCTCTCAAGAATCATATGATGATCCCCTCCTTTCATTATCAACCCATGATAATCCTCTTCCATATCAAGAAAAAAATATTCTTCCAAGTCCTCCCTCCACCCCATCTTATGAATCCATACCCTCTCATGACTCAATCACATCCTAAGAGCATGAAAACTCTTTCATCCTATCTTACGATTCCCTTCCATCTGATGACCAAGCTACTCCATATAATGATTATTTTCCTAGTCAAGATCAAAGTATCCTATCATCCTCATGTCAAGATCCTATCACCCTCATAATCAAAATCCTCCATCATCCTCATGTCAAGAGCCTATCACACCTATTCAAGATATCCATGAACCCCTCACCTATAAATTTGGATCTTCCACTTTTATCCACTTTGGTTTACTTCCAACACCTATCCTTTCATCCATATCATATCCTTCTCAAAATGGACTTGCATCTTGTCTCACAAACAACTCATATTCCATGGGTAAACGAATGTGTGAAATTATGAATTACAAAGGCAAAGGCTTAGGCCTTCATGAACAATGTATCCTAGAACCTTTTCTTGTCCAAGCACATCCATATTCTCACTAACTTGGTTATATACCTCATGCTCAATGTTAAAGTAATTAGACATTTACTTTATTAATTAAACAATATTTGTTTAATTACGTAATGTTCCCTTTTACCTCTTTTTCACTTAAGCTAACATTAAGTACATAATAATTAATTACTTTATTAATTATTATTGTGCAAGCCTAGGGTTTTCCTTTTTAGGGTTTTCATCTATATGTTGTTGAAAACTATCTTTTGTATCATTAATTCATTTTACATTTTCAGGTGAATACATTGCTCCACATTCTTGAGCATTTCCTTTGTTGCTTCTCTTTGCTTCACCTTGTAATAGGTTATTTTCTTGCAAAGATCTTTTGGGCTTCTGTTGTGTTGTATCTTGTCAACTCCAACATGGTATCAAAGCTTCAGATTTGCAGCTGCTTGTTCTTGTTTTGAGATTTTTGCATTGGAAGCAAATCTAGGGTTCTAAGGTTTCTTCTTGTGGATTCAACATACTATGAATTTTAGGTTCACTTTGGGCCCAAATGGATAGTGCCATTGGATTTGGAGCACCCAAAAACCCCTAAATCAACTATCAAATCATTGATTTTGGCCACAGTCAACCAGGGTTGCAAAAAAATTTTTAGGGTTTGGTCATACAACCCCCTTAGCAAAAAAAAGGCAATTTAAAAAAAAATAATAATAAAAAAAAAGGTTTTTGATTTTTTGTTTGCACAGCCCATGCAATTTTTTCCACCACCCGACGGCCACCACCATGCCACCCATCGGCCACCGCATCGCTCGTGTCAACCACCGCACCACATTGGCCGACCCCGGCTTCGCCGAGCCCGCTTCACCCATGCACTTGCTCCACCAAGAACACTCCACCCACCCCACTCCACCCACCCCACTCTACTCACCCTGCCTGCCATGCTCCATCGAGCTCGTCGCCACTGGGCTCACCACCTGTGAGCTCACTGACTTGCTCCCGTTGGGCTCATCGACTCGAGTCGGCCACTCCAGCCCCCGTGGGCTTAACAACCCCACCGCCGGGTCCTATGGTGACCGAGGGCACCAGCCCAACTTCAGCCCCCTAGTCCACCCAGGTGACCAGGGGCCATTTTTTTTAGCCCCCAGGTGCTAAAGGGGTCTAATAGGGCATTTTTTTTGCTCTCTCACGAAATCGGGCATAACTCGGGTGTTTTAGCTCCATTTTTCGAACAGGAAGAAGCATTGGAAAGCTAGTTTTAGCATCAATCTGATGGTGTAGGTAATTTTATAAAATGTTTACCAGTCTAGATATTTTTTACCAGTCAAAGTGAGGTCTTCTTTCTTCACTTCTGGGGTCATAGAAGGTGCAAATAGACTCCAGTTTTCAAACTTGAATAGGTGTTGGAAAGCTCTCAACATGCTCTATTCAGTGATGTGATCTATTTTATCAGAATTTTCACTAGGTACATGAGAATTTGTTTTAAAGTATTTTTTGCTTATGTATTGCTTCCTTCTTCTCAGTTTGTACTAGGGTTTGGGTTTATCTTTTGTGGGGGGTGTTTTTCTCTTGCTTTTTGTCATTTATATCAGAAAACTAGAACACCCAAACTCTCAAAAATACAAACCCTTCTGCATCTTCTGTCTATTTTGAAATATCACATAATAATAAAAAACACAAGTAGGTACAGGTGTAGGGTTTCATGGTAGACTCTTCAGTTGAGCTACTCATATCACATAACTATCACACTTGGAAGTCTCGCATGATGAGGCTACTCAGGTCATGAGGGTTATGGTCTTGTTTAGATGAGGTTCAGCCTCAGTTGCAGCGTCCTTTTGAGATTATACAACACAAGAACAAGATGGATGAGGCTATAGGTTTGTTATGCATGCATGTTTCAGATAGTCTTTTGTTTCACCTTAATGCTTTCCTCACTCCTCGAGCCATGTGGCTAAAGTTTGAGACACTTTTTAGGGCCATTAATGAGTTCTGCGCATTACAGATTGAGGCAAAGTTGACTTCATTGTTACCTGATTCATTGCCCACTATTGAGGATTTTTTGAACAAGTTCAAAACTATCTGCACTATTTTACAGGGTTGTGGAAAGAACAAGAAAAACACAGAGTGCATTTACTTGATTCTTTCAAAGCTTCGTGGTCCATTTCAGATATTTGCTTCCTCATTCTACTCCACCATGGATGGTTTGGGTGCCAGTTTTACCATGCCTACCTTTGATTTGTTTTGTGAGTGTTTGTCTCAGGAACAGTCTCACCTTTCTCAGATGGATATGATCTCAGGTTCAAAGTGCAAAGCATTGGTTGCTCAGTCACCAAAGGGGAAATAGAAGTAGAAATCGAGGCCCAAGAAAAATTTTGCAGGTAGTGAGCATTCCTCCAAATCACCTCCTAAGCCTGATTCTAAACCACCATTTAATCCGAAACATAGGAAATCTTCGAAGTCTAGTGAGTCTTCCTCCAAGACTAAGGAGAAATTAAGAAACACTTACAGTTTCTATGGCAAGAAAGGTCATCCAATTTCCAGGTGTTGGAAATGATTAGAGGCTTTAGAGGATGCCATGCAGCAGCAACACATCTCCTCACCTCAATCTTCTTCTTCTTCCACCATGGGGAAGGATCATGCTCTCACTGCACAAGTATCAACCAATGGGTCCACTTGGATTTTAGACTCTGGTGCTTCTCAACATATGACTCACACTCAGTAGTTGGTCACTTCTCTTGCCTCTTGTGGTACTTCACAGATTGTAGTGGGTGACTCTTCACAGCTTTCTGTCTTGGGTTCAGGTTCTATCTCTTTAGATGGGGGCACTCTACAGGATGTTTTGGTTGTTCTTGACATCTCGACGAACCTCTTGTCCATTTATCAGATTTTCCACACTAGCTCTGGTAAGACAATTGAGTTCTCACCACATGATGTGGTTATTTGGGACCTCCATGATTCTGATTTGGTTGTGGCTACTGGTAGGTGTTGATACTGCATCTCATCTTTACAGATTTGATGGATTTGCACCTTCTGAGGGTATAGGTTCATCTCTTATAGCACATGTAGATTTTGTGAGTCAGCTTTGGCATGAGCGTTCGGGCCATGTCAATTATAGATATCTTCAGCAGATGAGTACACAGTCACTTGTTCTTGGTCTTCCACAGATTTCCTACACTGACGATGTTTGTCATGGTTGTGTGCTTGGCAAGCATTATAGGGATCCCTTTCTAAAGGGAAGTACCACTCATGCTTTGGCACCCTTGGAGTTGATTCATAGTGACCTCATATCATTTCCCACTCCTTCTTTTTCAGGGGCCAAGTATGTACTCACATTCATTGATGACTTCTCCAGATGCACATGGTTGTACTTTCTTAAGTACAAGTCTGATGTCTTTGATTCCTTTCGTGTCTTCAAGACATTTGTAGAGAAGAAGTCTGATCTTTCTATCCAGCGGATACGTACAAATAATAGGCGGGAGTATGTGAATCAGGATTTTAGAGATTTTTGCACCGAGCATGGTTTGTAGCATCAGTTTTCTATTACCTACACCCCTCAACAGAATGGTATCGCTGAGCAAAAGAATCAGACTTTACGGGATATGGCTAATTGTATGATTCAGTCCAGGTCCATGGATTCATCTTTTTGGGCTGAGGCAGTCAATTGTGCCAACTAGATTTAGAATCAGATGCCTCACAAGGTGATTCGACATATGACTCCTAAGGAGGCTTGGTCTCATGACAAACCTAATATTTCATCATTTTGAGTATTTGGTACTGAGGCATGGGCTTTTATTCCTGATGCTTAGAGGAGAGCTATGGAGCGGAAGAGTCAACCCCTCATTTTTGTCGACTACAGTGAGGATGTTAAGGCGTATATATTGTTTGATCCTAATTCCAGAGAGGTCCTATTTCAATAGGATGTTTAGTTTGATGAGCGCCTTCCTCCAGTAGATACCCTATCTCCAATGTCCACTTCACTACCTACTCCACCCACTACCACTCTTCAAGATTATTTTGAGGATGATTTTGATGAGGATTTTGATGGTCCCCCATCTATATTAGAGCCTTCAATAGCTCTGATACCATGTTAGAAACCCTAGATCAGACATGCAAACCTAAACACCTTCCACAAAAAAGAAAAATAGAAAAAAATAGAACTTTGCATGCAAATGTGCAAAATGATATTTCAGGAATTTAATATTACAATGAGATGATTTTCTTTATAAATGCAAAGTATGCAACCCTAATGTTGACCTAAAATTAGCTCAACATAAGTAAAGTTATGCAAGTGTAATTAAATATTAATTACACTAACACCCCCCCATAAGTGCAACTTAGGGAGACTAGATAAGCATGCACCTAAAACTAAGATGAATGCAAGAAATCAGGAATGGGTCCTGGCAACAAGGCCTGATCAGGTACCCATGTACAAATGCAATAATGAGGTAGAGAAGGAAGAACCCAGTGGGACAACCCCCCCTACAATGCGATGACTGCTACAAAGAAGCACTGGAAGAACACTATGGAGTAATACTGGAATCGCAATCTGGCAAGCAAGGAAAGATACTTCTGTCTACAAGAATCCATATCGGAATCATCATAATGTGATAGCAGACCCGATGCCACGGAACACTCGAAAACACCAAACTAGAACAACCCTGGAATCCATAGAGCAACAGTAGATGATATGATGATGACAGAATTTGGAAACCGTGAATCTCGATGTCGATGTTAAAATAAGACTGAAACTCTTCCATGGGAAAAAGTACCATACAGAATCAGGAACAATAACCACAAATTTAGTGGCCCTCAAACTGAGATGGATCCAATGCGGATCACTAACCATAGGCTCTCAATCTAAAGTGTGAACCAAAAAGAATCTGATATGTGTCAAGCTAAGACAAAATTTTCTCCAATAAGAAACTAAGAAACTAGATTACAACCCATGTGAGTTTTCATCAAAACACAATGAAGATTATTATGCAAGAAAGAGGTATCTTTCCTTGCTTGCCAGATTGTGGTTCCAGTGTTACTCCAGAGTGTTCTTCCAGTGCTTCTTTGTAGCAGTCATCGCATTGTAGGGGGGGTTGTCCCACAAGGTTTTTCCTTCTCTACCTCATTATTGCATTTGTACATGGGTACTTGATCAAGCCTTGTTGCTGGGACCCATTCATGATTTCTTGCATTCATCTTAGTTTTAGGTGCATGATCTAGTCTCCTTTGAGGTGTTAGTGTAATTAATATTTAATTACACTTGCATAACTTTACTTAGGTTGAGCTAATTTTAGGTCAACATTAGTAAAGTTATGCAAGTGTAATTAAATATTAATTACACTAACACCCCCCCATAAGTGCAACTTAGGGAGACTAGATAAACATGCACCTAAAACTATGATGAATGCAAGAAATCATGAATGGGTCTCGGTAACAAGGCCTGACAGGTATCCATTTGCATGCAGGTGATCTTGAATTCTAACATGGTAGCCTCCAATAGCTCTAATGCCATGTTAGAAACCCTAGATCAAACATGCAAACTTAAACACCTTCCACAAAAGAGAAAAACAGAAAAAAGCAGAACTTTGCATGCGAATGTGCAAAATGATATTTCAGGAATTCAATATTACAATGAGATGATTTGCTTTATAAAAGCAAAGTATGCAACCCTAATGTTGACCTAAAATTAGCTCAACCTAAGTAAAGTTATGCAAGTGTAATTAAATATTAATTACACTAACAACCTCCACCTCCACTTGCTCCACCTCAGAGGCCCAAATGGGCTCGCTTTACTATTGAGGCAACATGATCTATGGCCAGTGATCCTTCAGACACTCATCACACCCATTCTCATACTACGGGTTCTAATCTTTTGACTCATGCTCTTTTAGAGGATCCTTAGAGATTTCAGAGGCAACAGGTCATCCTGAGTGGGATAGTGCTATGGAGGAGGAGTACTCTTCTTTGATGAGGAATAGTACATGGGATCTATGTCCTCTTCCTAAGGGCAGAAAGATGGTTTGGTGCCGATGGTTGTATCACACCAAGTATGCTACTCATGGTTCTATTGATAAGTACAAAGCATGTCTTGTTGCGAAAGGTTTCTCACAGGTTGAGGGTATTGATTACTCCGAGACATTTCCCTTGTCGCCAAGATGAATTCTACTCATTTTGTACTATCACTTGTAGCTTCTAGAGGATGGCTCATTTTTCAGATGGATGTGAAGTGTGCCTTCTTACATGGTGACCTAAAGGAGGAGATCTATATGGAGCAACCTCAGGGATTTGTTCATAATGCTTCCTTGGTTTGCTAACTTCAGCGTTCATTATATGGTCTCAAACAGGCCCCTCGAGTTTGGTATGAGAAGATGGACTCTTTTTTGCTCTCCACTGGTTTCACTCATTGTCATTCTGATCACATGGTCTATATTCAACATCTTCAAGATGAGGTCCTGATTCTTGTGCTATATGTTGATGATCTTCACATCACAGGTAGCTCATCCTCTATGATTCAAAATTATCAGCTAGCCTTGATGGAGTAGTTTGAGATGATAGATCCTGGCCTTCTGCACTATTTTCTTGGTCTTCAAGTGATGCAGTCTTCAGAGGGGATCTCCATTTACCAGTAGAAGTATTCTTTTGATATGCTTCAGTGCTTTGGCATGCTTGATTGCAAGCTTGCCCCCACACCTTTTCAGTTAGGGGTTATTTTCACTACTACTTGCCTCACTCCTTCAGTAAATTCTACACTTTACAGGCAGTTGGTTGGCAGTTTGATGTACCTGACTCACACTCATCTTGATCTTTCCTTTGCGGTTGGTCTTGTCTCTCGATTCTCACATGATCCTCATGAGAGTCATTAACAAGCTACCAAGTGTATTTTGAGGTTAATTTAGGGCACCACTTCATATGGCATTCACTACACATTAGGGGATCCTCACATTGTTGGCTACACTGACTCAGATTGGGCTAGTGATGTCAATGATCGAAAGTCTACTTCTGGCTTTGTTTTCTATCTTGGCTCTAGTCCTATCACATGGTCGTGCAAGAAGCAGACTGCTCATGCATTATCATCTATAGAGGTTGAGTACTGAGTTGTTGTGCTCGCTAGTTAGGAGATTTTATGGCTTTGTTAGTTGATGATTGAGTTTAGTTTTCCTCCTGATAGTCCCACTATTCTTTGGTGTGACAATCAGAGTGCTATACACATTTTGCACAACCCGGTGGAGCATTAGTGGACCAAGCACATTGAGCTTCATATGCATTTCATCAGACAGTTGATTCAGGATGGTTTTCTCATCTTGGATTATGTTCCCACTACCAAGCAGGTTGCAGACATCTTCATGAAACCTTTTGCATCTCCACGCTATCTTCAGTTGCGCTCTATGCTTGGGGTGAAGGAAGTTGTCCTTGGGGACTCTTTATGAGGCCTTCCTTCCTTCATGTTTCTTTCAGCATGTTGTTCTATCTCTTTTTGGAGAGGATTTTTTCCCACCGGGTTTTCTCCTTTTCTCCATTTCATAGAGATTTCTTTGTACTTGGGTACCTGATCTGGCCTTGTTGTCGGGACCCATTGCTTTTACTTTCAGTAGCTTCTTCTAGGTTTTAGCTTCTCCCTATGTCTATCTTAAGGGGGGGTGTTAGAGTAATTAGACATTTACTTTATTAATTAAACAGTATTTGTTTAATTATGTAAAGTTCCTTTTTACCTCTTTTTCACTTAAGCTAACATTAAGTACATAATAATTAATTACTCTATTAATTATTATTGTGCAAGCCTAGGGTTTTCCTTTTTAGGGTTTTCATCTATATGTAGTTGAAAATTATCTTTTGTATCATTAATTCATTTTACATTTTTAGGTGAATACATTGCTCCACATTCTTGAGCACTTCCTTTGTTGCTTCTCTTTGCTTCTCCTTGTAATAGGTTATTTGCTTGCAAAGATCTTTTGAGCTTCTATGGTGTTGTATCTTCTCAACTCCAACACTCAACCCAAGTATCCTAGTTCATCAAACTCTCCATCTATCCTAGGTCCTTATCCTAGTCCACCAAACACTACCTCTATCCTATGTCCTTACCCTAGTTCATCAAACCTTCCATCTATCCTTGGTGCTTATCATCCCAACCCTAGTTCATCAACCCTTCCATCCATCTTAGGGTCCCACATTTCTCCATCTCCTATTCTTCAAGAAAAATAAAGGCACACATCCTTGATCCACTTTCAAAATTCTTCCTACATTAACTCATCCATCATACCTTCATATCATTCATCTCAATACACTCCTCCCATTGCTCTTGGAAGCAATTTTGGGTGCCAAATGTCAAAAGATTCAATATTAGAATCCACATGTATCAAAGGATCAACATGTCTCCTCGAAGAGTCATGCAAAAATAAAAGAAAACTTGATAAAAATAAATAAAAAATCAAAAGAAAATTCAAAAGGCCACAAAGGACCGTCAAAGAAAAAGAGAAATGGAAAAGGCCACAAAGGCCCATCAAGTCAAAATAAAAATTTCAAAATATGCAAAGGTCCATAAATCAAAGAGAAAAAACTCAAAAGGCCACAAAGGCCCATAAAGAAAATATCAAAATAACAAGTCATGTGGATTCCTAAAAGTCTCATAGAAGTAATAAAATCAAATTGGTATCCAAATTTTCTAATCCAAAAGCTTCTCCCCATCTCCCATCTAAAAAAATTTCACCCTCCAAATCCACTTTTCGTCCATCACTCCATCATCCTTCAAGGTGTGTTCCAATGTTAATCTTTCCATCCTTTCCATCTATCCATCACCAAGCCTTCCAACCTCCTATCCATTATCCAACATCCATCCCCCATTCTCCTCCTTGAATTCAAAGCTTTGCATAAAGCCTTAACTTCTACTATCATGCCAACATTTATAAGTCTAATTCCCATTCCCATTGTCTATTAGAGCACATATTCAAGGGATATTAGTCATAAAACTTGATGCTTAAATCCTTCCTCCATCCCCCTATCATACAAATATTATATTTCATATCCATCACCCCAAAGGGAAAAAAACATGCAAGATCTAATGATCCAATAGTGCTCAATACATTCCCTTAACACTAATACAATAGAGGAGAAGAGAATAAAATAATTCCTAATAGCTTTCAAAACTATTTGAGATAAATGCAATAAGCATAGAAAAGACAATTAGAAATAAGCAATCATAGTTGACATAAGATATACGTGGGAAAATCTTTTCAGGTAAAAAACCCACCACAAAAAGTCAAGACAATTTTATTGTAGTAACAAAAACAGTTACATACAATATACAGTCTTCTCTGATTAGCTCACAACAACACTTTCAGAACTATCTCACTGTTACAATTTTTTCTCAAAACATACAGTTCAACTTATCTCTCACCTGCTAAAATGTACTCGACTTGATAAGTCATACATTGCATTCAATTGTTATCAATCAACTATTGATCACCAAGTACATGAATGTCTGATCCAATCATGCAACCAATCTACCCATGTTGATCTCCCTACATTGAGCCACCTAGGCATTAACTTCTTTACCAAAAATGGGTCTTGTCCACCACCCTGAGTCAACCTACAATAACTAATGTTACAACTTTGTCCTTTAGCCAATTATCACTCTGACACTGAGCCATGTGTCTTGCATTCGCTTTCACTCTTTGACTCTAAGTCCAACTCGGTCAAAACTGGCCCCAAGCTCATTTGAGCTCTCTAAGTCCTTACCACTCTACCGTCGAGCTCGTTCAACCTACTCATGGTATGGTGGTGAGCTTGTTTGAGCTCACCCCAACCATACCCGTGTTACCACTGCCCTACTCGAGTCGTCCTATGGTATAGAAGTGAGCTCATTTGAGCTCACCAATGACTTCACCAAGCCCAGCACGCCTCATCTCCAAACATCCATTGCGCTACCATAGCTAGGTTTAAGTCTAACTGCAACAAGGTAGTGACTGGTCTGTGGGACTACTGATGGTCAAACCGTGCTACCGCGGGGGCTGACATGCAACCCTACGATAGTACTGTGACTGTCAGCCAGACTATTGGCTATCTTACCGTGGTCAACACGGTGAGTGGACGCAATGCCCGCAATATGGTGGTAACTGCCAAGGCCACCATAAATGGTCTCACTGTGGCCACCATGATGAGTGGACCCATCGCCTACAATATGGTGGTAACTGCCAAGGCCACCACAGATAGTCTCATCGTGGACACCGCGGTGAGTGGAGCCACCACCCATGGTATGGTGGTAACCACCAAGGCCACTGCAGACAGTCTCACCCTGACCACCATGGTTAAGGACTTAATCACCCATGGTATGGCGATGACAGATGAGACATGCCAAACAAAAGCCAACCACAGTCACCGTGGCCAAGGATCAGACCGTGAGCGCTAGTGAGGTAACCGTTAGGGCTTTTCACTGTGGTACCACCAAGGCAAGAACAAAGCTAGGTGCAATATGGCAGTAAATTGTAGAAACGCCAAAATTTTTCCAACTCATTAAAATAGGGGCTTCGAGTTGGAAGTTGAGACACATTTTCTCAACAAGATCCCACTTGGTGAACACTTCTAGCTTCCCCATGACTTGAAAAATTATTGTTTGTCATAGGCCCCAAGGACCATCGATTTTGTGCACCATATGAACTTTCCTATGGTAATCGGCTTTGTTAAAGCATCTGCAACATTCTTCAAGGGTCAACCTTTTCCAGACTTACCTTTCCATCTTCAACCATATCCCTCACAAAGTGATATTGCACATCAATGTGCTTGGTCCTAGCATGAAAGGTCAGACTATTTTCCAAACAAATGGCACTCTGACTATCACAAAAAATTGTGATCTCCTTAGCATTAAATCCTATGTCTGAACATAAATGCCTTAGCCAAACAACCTCCTTATAGGCATGACTTGAAGCCATGTATTCTGCCTCTTTCGTGGATAAAGCAACTACATCTTTTCTCTTTCTCATCCAATTGATTGCTCCACCATTAAGCATGAAAGTGTATCCACTGGTGGATCGCCTGCTATCAATGTCCCCTACCCAATCTGAATCAACATACCCATGAATGTTGAGAGTCATTTGTGATGCAACCAAGCTACCATGGTAACACAAGGTGTAGTTTGAAGTCCCCTTCAAATACCTAAATACTCTCTTCATAGCATCCCAATGTGATCTCAAATTTTCCATAGATCGGCTTAGAACTTCCACTGCTTGGGCAATGTATGGTATTGTGCAGACCATAACATATATCAAACTGCCAATAAAACTTGCATAAGGCACACTGGTCATGTCCTTCATCTCTATAGAAGAATTTGGATAGTCTTCAATGGATAGCTTAGTTCCCTACATGATTGGAACAACTAGCTGCTTGCAATCATCCATGCTGAACCTCTCCAGAAGTGTTTTCACATACTTACTCTTACAGACCATATTTTGTTTACCTCTTTCAACAAAATGCTCAGGTTGGGACATGTAGATTTATTCTTCTATCTCACCATGGAGAAACATTGTCTTCACATCCATCTACTCAATTTGAAAATCATACATAGCTACCAGTGACAAAAAAAATTTGATTGATGTCAGCTTTGCTATAGAGGAAAAAATCTCTCCATAATCAATTCCCTCAATTTGAGAAAATCCCTTTGCAACTAACCTTGCCTTATACTTCTCAACACTGACATCAAGGCCTATTTTCTTTTTGAATATCCACTTACAACCAACATGATTTTTCCCTTTAGGCAGTGGTACCAAATTCCAGGTTTCATTCTTTTTCAATGAATCCATCTCTTCATTCATGGCATCCAGACAAGAATTTGAATCAGCCATGTTGATTGCTTCTTTAATAGTCCTAGGCTCATCAGTGTTGATAATTAAAGCATATGCACAATTTGAATCTAACATAGAGAAACCATACCTTTTAGGTTGTCTTTTCTCTCATGTAGATCTTCTTATAGGCTAAGGTTGTTCTTCATCATGAAAACTTCTAGAGCTGCTTGAGCTCTCCTCAGTCTAAAATGCACCATGCAACTCTTCCCTTTCTAGAGTTTGGGGAATCTCAATTGCATCCTTCTTCTTGTCCCTCTAATTTTTCTCAAGTTGTTGATCACTTAATGAAGGTTTTCGCTCACAAAATATCCCGCTTCTGCTATACAAAACCTTCTCAATAACAAGGTTCCAAATCTTGTATCCTTTCACACCAACTCCATAGTTGATGAGAATACATTTGACAACCTTGTTATCCAATTTAGATCTCTTTTCATTTGGAACATAAACATATGCCTCACAGCCAAACACACAAACATGCCTCAGAGAGGGCTTATTTCCAGACCATGCTTCCAAAGATGTCTTGTCAACAAGAGAAGAGCAAGGAGATCTATTTATTAGATAACATGTTGTAGCCACAGCTTCAGATGAGAACTTGTGCTCTAGACCAACATCACTCAACATACTCCTTGCCTTTTCTATCAGCGTCCTGTTCAACCTTTCAGCAACTCCATTTTTTTGTGGAGTGTAAGGCATTGTCAAAATGCCTTTTAATTTCATGATCAGTGCAATACCTTTCAAAATCTGCAGAACAAAATTCACTACCATTGTATCTCCTCAAAATTTTAATTTTCCTTCCAGTCTGGTTCTCTACCAAATATTTAAATTATTTAAACCGACTGAACACTTCTGATTTACTTTTAAGAAAGTAAACAAATGCCCTTCTCGAACAGTCATCAATAAAAGAAACATAATATATAGACTTTGATAATGAAGGAACATTAACTGGACCAAACACATCAGAATGAACATAATCTAGTATACCAAAAGATTTATGAGGACTAGAATAAAAAAAAACACGGTGCTTTTTTCCATAGATACAATGTTCACAAAAATTGAACTCAAGATTACAATCATCAAGCCCTTTTATAGGATTTTTACTCTTCAATTTTTTCAAACAATGTTCACCTATGTGACCAAGTCTATGATGCAATATCATAGTTATCTCATCTAGGATTTTTACTTCCGAAGCATTTTCTAATAGAGAAGTGTCTTCATATTTCTCTATAGGAGCAACATTGCATGAATTTACAGAGGCACTATTACAAAGAATAGGATGTGCATCCAGCTTGTATAGAGTGCCACTACGAACATCCTTGGCCAACACCATTACACCTCTAGCAATTTTACATCCCTTACTTAAAAAATAAACTTTTACACTAGCATCATTTATCTTACTGACAGAAAGAAGATTTTGAGTCAGACCTGGTATGTGAAGTATGCCACCAATACCTTTGACTCTCCCATTAGGAAACTGAATTCTAACTCTTCCTCTGCCAACTATCTCCAGTGTTGAATCACTTGCTAGGTACACCTTTCCACCATCATACTCCTCATATTTAGAGAACCATTCTCTATTGGATGTCATGTGAAAGGACCCACCTGAGTCAACCAGCTAGATATCATCTGATGCCTATATTTTAAAGGTTGCTGCAATGAAGGCGTCTACATCACTTTAATAATATTCATTGTCAGAAGAATTTTTCTTCTTCTTCTCCTTGTAGTCCTTCTGGATGCGACCTGGTTTCCCATAGGTCTAGCATCTCACCTTGAACTTTTTACTAGGAGACTTTGATCTCCTTGCAGATTTAGATTTTGACTTCTTGTCTTTCTTCTTACCTTTCTCCTTTGGTCTACCTCAAATAACAAGAGCCTCTTTGAACATCTCAAAAGACTTCCTTTGCATTTCTTCAGACAAGAGTGAAGCAACCACGTCATCCATCTTGAATGGAGTGGTTGTTCTTCCAATATCCATCGCCAGATGATCCAAACTATCAGGTAATGAACACAACAGGAGCATGCAACGATCTTCCTCCTTGGTCTTTACACCTACAGATGTCAGCTGAGTCACACTCATATTAAATGAGTTCATATGGTCTGCAATAGATGCACCTTCATCCATTTTAAAGGAGTACAACTTCTTCCTCAAGAATAACTTATTTACCAAACACTTTCCTTGATAAATATCACCAAGCTGCTTCCACAATGAAGTTGTAGACTGCTCCTCATGAAAATTCATGAGAATAGAATCAGCTAGACTCAATCTTATCAGACCTCTTTCCTTTCTATCAGCAAGATCCCAAGCCTCTTGAGTCATACTTTTTGGCTTAGTTCCATTCACTGCAATCGAGAGGTCTCTATCCACCAGCAAGTCTTCCATTTTGAGTTTCCACAACTCAAAGTTGCTTCCATTAAATTTTTCAATGTCTAGTCTACCTGATGTACTCACCATCTCAAATAGAAACAAGTTTCAGAAATGTAAGACTCCCACTAAAACAATATTAGCACAAAAAATTGAGCTTTCTCTCAAGGATAACATAATGAGCCAGGCTCTAATACCACTTGAAGGGAAAAAAACATAAAAAATGTAATGACCCAATAGTGTGGAATACATTCCCTTAACACTAATAGAATAAAGGAGAAGAGCATAAACTGGTTCCTAATAGCTTTCAAAAATATTTGAGATAAATACAATAAGCATAGAAAAGATAATAAAAAATAAGCAATCACAGTTGACACAAGATATACGTGGGAAAAAATTTTCAGGTAAAAAATCTACCACACAAAGTCAAGACAATTATATTATAGTAACAAAAATAGTTACATATAATATACAGTCTTCTCTGATAAGCTCACAACAACACTTCCAGAAACTATCTCACTATTACAATGTTTTCTCAAAAAATACAGTTCAACTTATCTCTCACCTGCTAAAATCTACTCGACTTGATAATTCATACATTGCATTCAATTGTTATCAATCAATTGTTGATCACTAGGTACATGAATGTCTGATCCAATCACACAACCGATCTTCCCATGTCGATCTCCCTGCATCAAGCCACCCAAGAATTAACTTCTTTACCCAAAACGGGTCTTTTCTGACACCGTGAGTCGACCTAAAATAACTATTGTTACAACTTTGGCTTTTAGCCAATTATCGCTCTAACACTGAGCCATGTGTCCTTCCTAAATTCATTGTCGCTCTTCGAATCCAAGTACAACTCATTAAAAATTGGCCTCAAGCTCATCCAAGCTCTCTAAGTCCTTACTGCTCTACCGTCGAGCTCATTTGACCTGCTCATGGTATGGCAGTGAGCTTGTCCGAGCTCACCCTGACCATACCTGCATTACCACTGCCCTACTTGAGTCATCCAACGGTATAGCGATGAGCTCATTCGAGCTCACCGACGACTTCATTGAACCCAACATGCCTCATCTCCAAACATCCACCACACTACCACAACCAGGTTTAGGTCTAGAACCATGGTAAGGTGGTGACTAGTCTATGGGACTACTGATGGTCAAACCATGCTGCTATGGGGGCCGATAGGCCACCCCGTGATAGTGTGGTGACCATCAGCCAGACCGCTAGTGGTCTTACCGTGACCACTTCCCTGAGTGGACCCACCGCCTGTGGTATGGTGGTAACCACCAATGCCATGATAGGCGGTCTCACCATGGCCACTGTAGTTAGTGCACCCACCACCCGTAGTATGGCGGTAACCACCAAGGCCACCACATGTAGTATCACCATAGCCACCATGGCTAAGGACTTAACTGCCCATGGTATGGCGTTGACCGAAAAGATAGGGCGAACAAAAGCCAACCACAGTCACCATGGCAAGGATCAAACCGTGAGCGGTAGTGAGGTAATCGTTAGGGCTTTTAATCGTGGTACTACCAAGGCAAGAACAGAGCTAAGCACAGTATGGCAATAAACTACAGAAGTGCCAAAAATTCACCAAGTCATTAAAATAGGGGCTTCAAGCTAGAAGTTGAGACACATTTTCTCAACACTCCCTATCCATATACTATATTCCATTTTCCTCTTATCATTTATGGTCATTATCCTCATTTTCACCTTTGATCTTCACAAGGTTAAGGATCTTCTTGAAAATCATGCATCTTATTCTTCATCCAAATCTTCCATACCATATCCTCCATCATACATATTCTCTTATATTGTGGGGCATCTTGTTTCTTCAATTGGTCATCCCATTCCATCTTAAATGTCCTTTCAAAAATCCAAAAAAATCCAAAAAAATCTGATACATCAAAATAAATAAATCAAATCAAATCAAAATATTTCCCAAAATCCAAAACAAAATCAATAAATCATATGCGTTCATCAATAAAATGGTCATGTCTCACCCTAGACTTGGGGAAAAATCCTAAATTAACTAGGGGCAATCAATTTTTGAACTTTTTGAGTAGACAAACAAGCAACATGTGCCAATTATCAAGTATCAAATCAACAATAGAATATCCAATCAAGCCTGGTCAAAATAGTTTTGAGACATGTCAAACATTGAAACTAAAACAAATTAGATGATCTTAATTTGAATACAATGAATGGAACATTTAAAGCATACGTTGAATTTTTTTTAAAAAAATTTGATGACATCATATCTCTGGAGTGGCTCAATGATGTACTGAACTAGAGTCGCAAGGAAGGAATATGAATTTTCTTTGTCTGTTGTTTGTGATTTGAACATAATTACTATGTGAATTTGTCATCAGACACGCTCTACAATGTATCATTGATGACATTTTAGAATTTGCATAGGAAAATGGTTAACTTTTGTTTGTTTATGCAAGCAATACATAGGTCATGTTGGTTCAATTATACCTCGATGCTTGTATTAACTTGTTATATCAAAATTCATGAAAGTTGTACTCAATTCATCATTAGTGCAAATATCCCCTTTGGTGCTTGTACTAACTTCCAACATTTCAAAAATCTCAATGATGAAACGTAAAGCATAAATGAAATATTCTAAGCCTAATTTTTTCAAATTTTCAATAATAGTAAGCAATGCAACACACATCTATTAGGGTTAGCATTTAAAACCAAAGGATGCTGAAATAACTCGACATCAAGCATGTGCTTTCCAAACTGAGATGGAGTGGGAGCTACCATATGATGGAGATGCTAAAGATGCTGAATTAACTCGATGTCAAGAATGTGCTTTCCAAACCAAGATGGAATGGGAGCTACCATATGACGGAGACGCTAACTATGCTGAAAGTAAACTCAACACCAAGTATGTGCTACCGAATTCCCGAATGGAAATGAGGCGACCATATGGCGAAAATATAAAGAAATTACAATGCAACCTCAGGATGTAAAGTAATCATTACAAACATGATAAGCAAGATTAGAGAACTGCTGACCATACTACTATTCAGCTTACAATATGTAGAGAAACTGCCTCACTCAAATACCAAACTGAAAATGTTGTTTTAAACCAATACTAACAGCCTTACAATCTACAAGAATGATGTTAGAGAGGAAGAAGAAGCTACAAATTGTTAGGACCTCCCCAAATGAACTTAATATCTTCTATCACTTAAATCCCACACAAAACTTGACTATAATAAATCTGATGTGATAGTCCAGTAATCAGAAATGCAAACCAGCATGCCTGTAACCCACTAAATTGCTCATATATCACTCACAACTGACCCAAATGACTTCAGTTTGATGCCATAGACCTTCAAAATGATGGCGCCTAGTTTAGTAATAAGAAATGGCAACTAAAACTGGTTATTAATTACTGGCATGAATCCCCAGGCACTCCAGGAAGTACGGCTTTCAAGGAATGATGAATTTGCTTTATAAAATCATAAACTTCATATTAAAATCTGCAAATATTCATTAAGGGTCGCCACCAATAGGGAAACACAATGAGACAATACCCAGAACGAGAATGTTTATGATTTGAGACTTGTGAATAGAAACATACATTCAACAGTCATGACCAGCAACTCTAGAATCCACTAAAATGCTCACAACTCACTCAATACTTGCCAGAATGACATGAGACCTGATGCAAACGAAAGCTATAATGATGGCAATGAGGACTAGACCAAGAAATAGCTAACAAATCGAAGTATTATTTTTTCTACACATTTGCTACACAGACCAGAATGGTACGGCCAATAGAGAGAGGTGATTTTGCTTTTAAAAAACAAAAACTCAATATTAAAATCTGAATTTTTGCAAGAAGGGTCGCCCCTATCAAAGAAACTCAATGAATCAATACCTGGAACGACTGTATTTTTATTTTCAGATTTATGAGTGAAACTACAGATTCAGCTTGACTTTAGCAACTTCAAAATGAGATTGAAATACAAATCTAGAACTCCATAAATGCAAGATACTCAACTGAAATGCAAGACAAACATATTACAAACAATCTCTCAACTAGTTGCTATCTTTCAAGCAAGAAGAAGAGCCAAGCTAGTAGGCATTCATTCCTCGAAGCAGTCCCAAAGCCATTCCGGCAGCATAACAATATCATAAAACATAAGATGCTGAAAAGAGAACCAAAGGCTTCCTTTTATAATTTGTTGTTGACCTTCTCGAAACCCTAATCTTCTTTTTAGAGTCAAACCCTAATCCTCCAAATAGGTGGCATCCATTTCTTCAAAGCTTCAATTTCGACTTTTTTAATTGAATGCATCACTTAATATTGGCGTCCAATCTTAAGGCTTTAATTCAACCTTAATAATTATAAAATTAACTCAATGATGGCACCACCCTTAAAGACCACCTTTTAAAACAACATTAAGTCAATAGACTAGGCCAAGGGGTAATATAACATTAAAATATAATGTTATTTAAGTGAAATGAACTTATCTCTCCGAAACTGCATCCCGAAGCCAGAATCTGAATAAACCAAATGAGTCGATTGAAGAGGAAAGTCAACTGTGCTGAGACCAAGAGGACCACTGCCAGAAATAAAATTTACTAAAAATAGTAAATTCGTGAAGGTGCTCGGAATGCCAAGAAAAACATACCACTGTGTAGCTCTCTGGAAACCCAGAAAGAATCCGCCATCAAAACACCCAACCTCAAGCAAAAGCATCCTCCAAAATGTGAAACCCTAATTTTGCCACTAACTAGCCAACAACACACTAGAAAAAGGCTATCAATCACTAAAAAGTGAAGTGCCAAAAATGGGGACATTACAGTCCACCCTTCCCAAAATTGCTTGTCCTCAAACAATATTGCCATAACTTCAAAAAATTTGAAATGGATCCATACCAAAATAGGTATGATCCCAGGTTCCCAAATCCATCTCAGGAAGAACCCACCATGCCACTGCTACACCACTCTAATCACATCAGTGAAAAAATCATGCCAATGCTGCACTAACCTCCCTTGTAACTTCAAAGTGTTACCATCCATGATAATCAAACTGAAAGATCTTAAAGGACTAAGATCAATATCATGCAACATCTCACGTCCAAGATGCCCAGAGTCAACAGTAACAACAATACCACTATCAACCACAATTCTAGGCAAGAAGAAGGATAGGTCACTCGACTCGTAACTAATCTCCTCAGCATACCTCCACATGGTAACAAACGAAACCATGACTGCAAATGTGACATCTTCAACTTTTCTTGCAAAGAGGAAGGCTATCCTTTGCAAGAACTCAACAAACTCAAACACATGATTCCACATGAATTCCCTATGCCTCCACTGAATTATCATGGAACAACTATGAAGTCTGAAGAAGTTTCTCACAATTCCAACCCCAAGAGTCTCAGAATGTAGAATCAAGACATTGAACAGGATCTCAGCAGTAGGAGTCTTGAAATGCCAAGCCAAGTTGAGTGATGGTCTACTGCTCCAATTATTTGTACAAGAATATGTACCAAGAAAACCATTAGAATGAGTATGGTTTCTTTCCAAATTATGATCTTGCTCAGTCCACACCACCAATTCTCTCATTTCAAGCCATAAATTGTCCCTCAAAAGAAATTGGAAGGTCTGAAATTGAATGAACCAGCAACCCAACAAGACTGAAATGATCAACTTGAAATCTAATTTTATGAAAATCAACATCCAAGGAGATAGATAGCTGTTGCCAAACTGAAAATCAGCACCCGAAAGATCACGTCTGCTCATAGCTATAGCCGAAAATAAACCCACTAAAGATCCCATCACAGCCAAGTACCAATTCTTTCTCAACTTTACTTTCCAAAACTCCCATTGATCATTAGGAGTGAACTTCAAACGACTGACAAATAAAGGTAACAACATCCAAAGGACAGTGAATTTTGAGGCTCATCACTCCAACATACCTTCTTGACACATGTCAAAAGCAAGCTAATACCAAGGCCCCACATCATAAGTAAAGAAGAGCCATTCTGCAAATGGAGAATTAATTTTAGTAGAACGCTTTGGGAAATATGTTCGATTTGAATCATCGTACCCTGAAACGTCAAGAATTACTCAACAAATCTGAATTCATTGAGAAAGTCAAATTCAAAATCATGAGAGAAGAATTGCTGGAAGGATTCAATGGACCCTTCATCAAACTCCATTATGAAATTAGTTATTCTTAGAGAAGATGGTGTAAGCAAGAAGTCTGATAGGGATCTGACAAGCATCCACATCAAAAAATGAATGAACTCTTCATCGGAGTGCCAATCATCCCTTTGTTGACCATCAAGATTAGTGACCTCATTCCACCATGCTTCTTGATTTTCCACCTCCTAAATGGGGAGACTAGGAGCAGCAGGTAAGTCTTCATTATGCAACTTATGCATCCTTGTTCCATTGCTAGAAGAAGTGCTAGAACTTCCCTCTTCAACAATGGTGTCAAAAGTGATTTCCTCAAGGCTTGAAGTCCCATCATCTACCACAAAGGAATGTTTCTCATAAGCTTCCTCTTCACTTGGTTCAAAAAGAGGATTATCATACACTAGGAATTCATTCCTTCCATCTTGCTGCTCCAAATCAGCACTAGCAATTTTTTATTTTCTTGTGAAACCTACAAGATCAAACTCTCCTTCAAGACTATCGAGCCCTTTAATGACTTGCTCGATTTCTTCAACTCTATGTTTTTTCTCTTGCTCCTTAGAAGGTTTGAAATCAGCAAACTGATCTTCTACCTCCATTAATGCTACTAGAGTTTCTTCAAGCATAGCCTTTGTTGATTCAAGCTCATGAGTAAGCTCATCAACCTTTCTCTCTTTCCCTTGGAAAGCACTAAAGGTCTTCTTTGCAAGTTCGACGGCATGATCCCGATCTGCAATCAAGTGTATGCAATCTGAATTCAATGTCTCCCAAGAGTCTCTGATAAGTTGCAAGTTGAGAAGAGCAACTTCATCCTTAACTCCTCTTCTTCTTTCTTCAAGTTGAGCCTTCCAGTAGAAATCTTCAATCAAACTGTGAGTGCAATCAAATTGGGATAGAACTCGCACTTCCCTCTTAAGGGACTCTTTGACTTGATCCTCCCACTCAAGAATATGCAAAGATGGCAGATTGCAAGCTGACTGATTTTCAAAATCAAAACTTTGTTTTGTGCCCTCGCTGCCATCATAGCTGTTCCATCTTTCATGTCTTTCTCCCTCCATTAGAGGAAAATGCTCAATGTCATGGAGAGGAACACATTCCACAATTTCTTCAACCCTAAGTTTGCAACCAACTTCATGCATTGAAAAATCAGATTCGGGCTTGGTAACACCTTCAAACTCTACATCTTCAAGAGCCATATGGTCTTCTAGCTCTTCTTCTTCATCACTGCCTCCTTGATCAAACATTATGCTAGCATCCAATCTGCTCAAGTAATCATATTTGTCCGCTGTTCGGAAGGTTTTTGTAACCACATATTCCTCTTTAGTGGCTGCAACTACTTCAAAGAGATCATTATGGAGCTTGGCTAGGCAGTCTTCTTCTTCAAAGGCAACTCCTCCTCCAAGGGCTACCTCATAGTTTGCAATACAATCTATTTTTTGATCTTCATCTGGAGGAAAAGGGAATTCATCCCACACTAGTTCCTTATCTTTGCTAGATGACTCCACACCTGGATCCCAAATAGTAAGAGGTTGACTATTTTGATCAAAAGGAATGAGCTCTTTGTGCTTCTTTTGGAGTGTCGAATCTTTGAATAGGTCACCACCCAATTCACATAAACTTTCATCCTCATTAATATTTATTTCCAATGGTTTGGTTTGATGATCAAACCCAAAACCACCCTTGACACCATCACTGTAATGAAATAAAGAATCTCTAGTGCTAGCTGTTTGGAAAACTTTATCATTCTTATCTTCAATGAACCCATCATCTATAGGTGTATTTCTCATCTCATCATGAACAGTCATATGCATGCCAAAAAGGTCTTCTTGATCACTTGTCATAAATTTATTTTGTGAAAAATCTTGAGGAGTTTGAATAGCAACAAGAGGAGAATTATCCATCACTAAATCTTCAACAAGAGGAGGTACAAACACATTGGAATCATTACTAGCATCATTACTTTGGTAATGGACATAAGTGGATTCAAAGACACCAATAGTATGTCCTTCAACTTGCACTTCTTCATTTGCTATCACATGCAAGTCAAGGGGCGTATTATGAGGCTCTACCACACACTCTTCATTTGTCAAGGTATCTTCATCAAGCTTACGATCATTCTGATGTGACATGTGCACCTTTCTATCCTGACTTTCAGACTTAGCATAATTTTTTTTGATTCCCCACTTTATGTCAGGATCCTTCATTAGCATAAACAGTTCCTGCATTAACTCAAGTATAGACTTTTCTGTAGTCATCTCTATCTATACATAGTGTTTGGTATCTCTGTCACTCATCTGACAATTAAATCAGTGACTACTTTCACAGGATGGCAGGATCTTGGCTCTGATACCACTGAAATATTCTGAGCCTAATTTTCTCAAATTTTCAATAACAGTAAGCAATGCAACACACATCTGTTAGGGTTAGCATTTAAAACCAAAGGATGCTGAAATAACTCAACATCAAGCATGTGCTTTCTAAACCGAGATGGAGTGAGAGCTACCATATGATGGAGATGCTAAATATGCTGAATTAACTAGACGTCAAGAATGTCCTTTCCAAACCAAGATGGAATGGGAGCTACCATATGATGGAGACGCTAACTATGCTGAAAGTAAACTCAACACCAAGTATGTGCTACCCAATTCCCGAATGGAAATGAGGTGACCATATGGTGGAAATATAAAGAAATTACAATGCAACCTCAAGATGTAAAGTAATCATTACAAAAATGATGAGCAAGATTAGAGAACTGCTAACAGTACTACTGTTCAGCTTACAATATGAAGAGAAACCACCTCACTCAAATACCAAACTGAAGATGTTGTTTTAGACCAATAGTGACAGTCTTACAATCTGCAAGAATGATGTTAGAGAGGAAGAAGAAGCTGAAAATTGTTAGGACCTCCACAAATGAACTTAATATCTTCTATCACTTAAATCCCACACAAAACTTGACTGTAATAAATCTGATGTGACAGTCTAGTAATCAGAAATGCAAACCAGCATGCCTATAACCCACTAAATTGCTCATATATCACTCAAAACTGACCCAAATGACTTCAGTTTCATGCAATAGACCTTCAAAATGATGGCGCCTAGTTTAGTAATAAGAAATGGCAACTAAAAGTGGTTATTAATTACTGGCATGAATCCCCAAGCACTCCAAGAAGTACGGCTTTCAAGGAATGACGAATTTGCTTTATAAAATCATAAACTTCATATTAAAATCTACAAATATTCATGAAGGGTCACCACCAATAGGGAAATACAATGAGACAATACCCAGAATGAGAATGTTTATGATTTGAGACTTGTGAACAGAAACATACATTCAGCAGTCATGACCAGCAACTCTAGAATCCACTAAAATGCTCACAACTCACTCAATACTTGCCAGAATGACATGAGACCTGATGCAAACAAAAGCTATAATGATGGAAATGAGGACTAGACCAAGAAACAACTAGCAAATCAAAGTATTCTTTTTTCTAAACATTTGCCAGGCAGACCAGATTGGTACGGCCAATAGAGAGAGGCGATTTTGCTTTTAAAAAATAAACCCTCAATATTAAAATCTGAATTTTTGCAAGAAGGGTCACCCCTATCAAGGAAACTCAATGAATCAATACCCAGAATGACTGTATTTTTATTTTTAGATTTATGAGTGAAACTACAGATTCAACTTGACTTTAGCAACTTCAAAATGAGATTGAAATACAAATCTAGAACTCCATAAATGCAAGATACTCAACTGAAATGCAAGACAAACATATTACAAACAATCTCTCAACTAGTTGCTATCTTTCAAGCAAGAAGAAGAGGCAAGCTAGGAGGCATTCATTCCTTGAAGCAGTCCCAAAGCCATTCCGGCAGCATAACAATATCATAAAACATAAGATGCTGAAAAGAGAACCAAAGGCTTCCTTTTATAATTTGTTGTTTACCTTCTCGAAACCCTAATCTTCTTTTTAGATTCAAACCCTAATCCTCCAAATAGGTGGCATCCATTTCTTCAAAGCTTCAATTTCAACTTTTTTAATTGAATGCATCACTTAATATTGGCGTCCAATCTTAAGGCTTTAATTCAACCTTAATAATTATAAAATTAACTCAATGATGGCGCCACCCTTAAAGACCACCTTTCAAAACAACATTAATTCAATAGACTAGGCCAAGGGGTAATATAACATTAAAATATAATGTTATTTAAGTGAAATGAACTTATCTCTCTGAAACTGCATCCTGAAGCCAAAATCTGAATAAACCAAATGAGTCGACTGAAGAGGAAAGTCAACTATGTCGAGACCAAGAGAACCACTGCCAGAAATAGAATTTACTAAAAATAGTAAATTCGTGAAGGTGCTCGGAATGCCAAGAAAAACATACCACTGTGTAGCTCTCTAGAAACCCAAAAAGAATCCGGCATTAAAACACCCAACCTCGAGCAAAAGCATCCTCCAAAACACGAAACCCTAATGTTGCCACTAACTAGCCGACAACACACTGGAAAAAGGCTATCAATCACTAAAAAGTGAAGTGCCAAAAATGGGGACATTACAGTCCACCCTTCCCAAAATTGCTTGTCCTCAAGCAATATCTCCATAACTCCAAAAAGTTTAAAACTGATCCATACCAAAACAAGTATGATCCTAGGTTCCCAAATCCATCTCAGGAAGGACCCACCATGCCACTATTGCACCACTCTGATCATATCAGTGAAAACATCATGCCAATGCTGCACTAATCTCCCTTGTAACTCCAAAGTGTTACCATCCATGATAATCAAACTGAAAGATCTTAAAGGACTAAGATCAATATCATGCAATGTCTCATGTCCAAGATGCCCAGAGTCAACAGTAACAACAATACTACTGTCAACCACAATTCGAGGAAAGAAGAAGGATAGGTCACTCAACTCATAACTAATCTCCTCAGCATGCGTCCACATGGTAACAAACGAAACCATGACTGCAAATGTGACATCTTCAACTCTTCTTGCAAAGAGGAAGGCTATCCTTTGCAAGAACTCAACAAACTCAAACTCATGATTCCACATGAATTCCCTATGCCTCCGCTGAATTATCATGGCACAACTATGAAGTCTAAAGAAGTTTCTCACAATTCCAACCCCAAGAGTCTTAGAATGTAGAATCAAGACATTGAATAGGATCTCAGCAGTAGGAGTCTTGAAATTCCAAGCCAAGTCAAGCGATGGTCTGCTGCTCCAATTATTTGTACAAGAATATGTACCAAGAAAACCATTAGAATGAGTATGGTTTCTTTCCAAATTATGATCGTGCTCAGTCCACACCACCAATTCTCTCATTTGAAGCCATAAATTGTCCCTCAAAATAAATTGGAAGGTCTGAAATTGAATGAACCAGCAACCCAACAAGACTGAAATGATCAACTTGAAATCTGATTTTATGAAAATCAGCATCCAAGGAGATAGACAGTTGTTGCCAAACTGAAAATCAGCACCTGAAAAATCATGTCTGCTCATATCTACAACCGAAAATAAACCCACTGAAGATTCCATCATAGCCAAGTACCAATCCTTGCTCAACTTTACTTTCCAAAACTCCCATTGATCATTAGAAGTGAATTTCAAATGACTGACAAAGAAGGTAACAACATCCAAAGGACAGTGAATTGTGAGGCTCATCACTCCAACATACCTTCTTGACACATGTCAAAAGAAAGCTGATACCAGGGCCCCACATCATAAGTAAAGAAGAGTCATTCTGCAAATGGAGAATTACTTTTACTAGAACACTTTGAGAAATATGTTCTATTTGAATCATCGCTCCTTGAAACTCCAAGAATTACTCAAGAAATCTGAATTCATTAAGAAAGTCAAATTCAAAATCATGAGAGAAGAATTGCTGGAAGGATTCAATGGACCCTTCATCAAACTCCATTATGAAATTAGTTATTCTTAGAGAAGATGGTGTAAGTAGGAAGTCCAATAGGAATCTAACAAGCATCCACATCAGAAAATGAATGAACTCTTCATCGAAATGCCAATCATCTCTTTGTTGACCATCAAGATTAGTGACCTCATTCCACCATGCTTCTTGATTTTCCACCTCTTGAATGGGGAGACTAGGAGTAGCAGGTAAGTCTTCATTATGCAACTTATGCATCCTTGTTCCATTGCTAGAAGAAGTGCTAGAACTTCCCTCTTCAACAATGGTGTCAAAAGTGATTTCCTCAAGGCTTGAAGTCCCATCATCTACCACAAAGGAGTGTTTCTCATAAAAAGTGAAGTGCCAAAAACGGGGACGTTACAATAAAGCAACTCACAAAATGACAACTTTTCATTTTAGCTTTCATATTAGGTAGATGGCATCCATCTTAGTTTATGCATGAGAATTATAATTTCTTCCAATCTCATCTCTATCAATTCATCCAATCCTTTCAATCCAATATCATCTAATCAATCCATTCAATCTAGCACAAATCATTTAATCATATCTTTGGTCTTGTTCCTAGCCTTATTTGCAAACCTTGATCATCATCATCATCATGGGGATGTATCCTTCCCTATCCTTGTTCTATTTCAGGATGAATCCTTCCCTCATCAACAACACTATCATCATCATCATCAATCCATATTGGCTTGTAGTTTGATTGGGGCAAAATCATACTTATTTTTTAATCCATTTGTTCTTTCTTTCTTCTCATTTTCTCTTACCAATTTCCTATTGCTTATCATCTTCTCTTTTCCATCATTTGGCATCATCTTCCTCATCTTTCCTTTCATCTAATTGATCCATCATCTCAATCCAATCATTTAATCATCCATCCAATCAATCATCCTCATCAAATTCTTGTATCAATCCTATTTTATCAAATCAATCAAATCCCATCAATCAAATCACTCTTACTATTTGTTTTTCAATCATGAGAGAAAATTTATCAATCTTACTATCTGTTTTTCATCAATCATGAAAGAAAATTTATCAATCTTACTATTTGTATTTCATCAATCATGAAAGAAAATTTATCAATCTTATTAGTCATCATCAATCAATCATCACAAATTCACTATCACATGCTGAATCAATCGAAAAGCATCATCAATCAGGGAAAAATCAAAGTTTTTCATCTTCATATCAATCTTTCAAATCATCTTTAACATTCAATGAATCAGATAGCGAATCAATTAAAAATTCTGAAAAAAATCAAAATTTTATCCGATTCATCACCTAAGGGGGCATATAGTATCATGAGTCAATTTCTCAAAATCAAGGGCAAAATTTTCGTTATCTAAAATATTCTTTGAAGCAATGTGTAAAACACATCACTTCAAAGAGGGGAAAATGTACACATCTAAAAATGGTTACATCATATTAGCTTGGTAAATTAATTAAATATGCATTATTTAATTAATCTTCTTAATTCAACTACATTTAAATAAATTTAATAATTTATTTATAAATGTTAACATTTTCTATAAATCATTCACTATTATCATTTACTTGTGTCTTCTTAAATAATTAAATAAATACCATTATTTATTTTAACTAATTTATCACATTAATTTATTATATAAAGTAAATACATTTCTTCAAATATCAAAACCCATAACCATACACTTAATTAAATATTTCATATTTAATTAAGAAAGCTTCTATATTCTCCAAACATATAACTAAATATTTATACTTAATTAGAAGCTTCCATTTGCACGTCACAAGAAATTAAATAAAATTATTATTTAATTGAGCAATTATCTTCAACAAACAAAACTACTTCATGACAAATGAAATTTGTCTCCTTTTTTTAATGAGGTTTTGTGGGTTGAAAACACAATCCATATTTTTCTCTCCAACCTCTCCATCTCTCACCATCCATTCTTCTAGGCTAAATCTCAACCATTGAAGCTTTCCAACAAAGCTTTTTCCTTTTGAAAATCTATAAATACGACCTCTTGGATTTTCCAAAATATAGATTTTAGTTGCATAGTAAGAGCATTATAGTGAAATATCTCCAACAGTCAAGTAGAGTAATCTAGTTTCATTTCATAGCTTAATCATGTTCAGTAGCTGCATAATAATTTGTATCATCTTACAATCATTTAGCATAGCATTTTATATTTCTTAGCTTGCATAATACTCATTCTTGGAGTGATCATTCTACTAAGCTATTGCTTAAACCAACTGAGATAAAATAATTTCTATAGAAACACTGAAGATAGAGAACAATGGAATGCATTTGAAGGGGTTGTTATTTAGAGTTTTTTTTATCTTTTTAATTATTTTCCTTCAATCTAATGTTTCATTGGCATGTTAATTTATCATTTTAATTAGATCACATATTCTAACAACACACTAACATTGCATTCTAACACAATGAAGGTCTATGGATTTAAAGAGGAGTCATCAGGTGGGGGACATTTTACTCACTTCTAGCTTGCATCAATAGGTTTTAATATGATTGTTGGAGTGTAGTGAATTGATGAAACGATGGTACGTGGCAACCCAATCATAGTTGTTAGCATATGTCAACAGTCTTATGGCATATACAAGGGAATCACAATGGGTATGTGGGTGACAAGAGAGTAGAGATAAACCAATAACTTATGTTATCAAGATTGACTAATGTATGTGTGTTTCGGGCTGCAATAAAGGACATATATTTGACAATTTAAGTAGATGCACCTAGAGTTATTCAATCTATGATGAGGAAATCTGTAAGGGCTTGGGGTCATATAGACATAAAAAATATTCCCTCCTACTTTCACCTTGAGGATCGACAAGGTGAAGGATTAAAGCAGTTAAATGGCCATCTTGGGGAATTCAAACGAAGATTTTATATCATTATGTGTAAGATTTTTTAATCATATTTTATGGGTCTAATTAAATTTATTTCCTTGTGGAGGACTATGATTATAAAATGGAGCTTGCTATGAAGGGAGATTATTCATGAATGCTCATCTATGACATCATGTTGTGATGGAATCTACCCATAAAGCCCTTCTAAATAGAGTTCCAACCCAAGGCTTGACTAAGAGGGAAAGGAGGTAGAATCATAAAGGATGCAACCCAAAGAAGGGACCTACATGTTGCGTGACAATTCTACAAAGTGAGGTTCTCTTGCATGTTCGGCCATGGAAGTACACTAAAAAAATCAAGATTACCAAGAAGGGGATGTCTACATAAGCAATTATCAGCTCATGAGTAAACAACATATAACTACATGCTAAATAAATTCAGTGAAAAGAAATCAGAAGGATGTGCACTAAATTCAGAAGCAAGAGGGAGTTGTCTTTATTTTCATTAAACAATCATGATCTGTTAGGATTTGTCTCGTGGGATCAAGGGCATCCAATATATTTCACAATGATACAAATATAGTAGGTTGAAGGAAATATTGCAAACACATCAATAAGAAGGAAGCCATTAAGTAGTTTCAGCCACAACATAAAAAATAGCTAGAGGACAAAATTGCTATAGTGCCAGGGCCACTAAAAGACAAAATAGGAAAAATACAAGAGATGTACATTTTAAATTGTCATATATTGGTGGGTAGGTGAAACCCTAACTTGTAATGAATCTGGGCCATTCATTGTAACTAAATCGTATCCATTCATTTGAGCTTTGTAAAACTATAAACAGGGGCTCACCCCTCATTTGTATGTTTTGGAGAACTGGTGTAAATGGAATTTTGTAGCAATAGAGAGAAGCATTGCATTGTTTTATGGTTGTTTATTTTGAGTTTGGTCATTATGCATGCATGGTTCAACTTCCATATTAGTTTTATCTTGTATTTTCTTGATTGTCTTTGATGGTGAAGAATTCTATGTTGTTGACCTCTTCCAAGCTCATATTTTTTGTGATTTGTTGATGACGAATCACTTTGTAAAGCTACTTTGAACTGTTTAACATTTTTGTAACTAACTTCAATCATATTTTCATGAGGTGAAAGCACAATCTTAAAATTTATAGACCTTAGAAGATTTCACTAGTTTTGTGTAGTTTTAGGTTCTCTTGGTCAAGCAAAACTTAGTTTTATTGAAGTTTGGCCTGTTGTAGCATCCTCCATTGTTACTATTCATTCATAGCTTAGATTTAGAACAACTTTCTCAACCCTTTCCTCTTTGGATATATTTTTTTTTAACTCCTTGTTAGAGTAGGATTCAAAGCATCATTGTAAAGCTAAACTTGATGAACATGGTGACAACTTGCTATTTTGAGTGAGCAGCCACTGTTCATTCACTTTCAACACTTTGAAACTCCATTTGCAAACCCAACTTCCCATGCTTTCCAAACCATAAAGTTTTCCATGTGATTACCATCTAATCACATCAACTAATTGAACTATTCCAAGAATTTTCATGACCTGACACCCGAGAGACCTTGGGCTAGTGATCTAGAACTTGTTTGTAGATTTCTACCTTTCAAGAGAGGTAGCATACTTGTGTGTTGTCTGTGTTAAGAAGGTGTAAAAGCGCCCATCAATAGAATTGGTGCTAGAGGGAGGTCATGGTTGTGCTTAAGGCTACAAATCTTAAGGTGGGAAGTTGAAAGCACTTCTAGGTGAAAATATGAGATAGGGAGATCTCATTATATGCTGAAATTTTAAAATTAGGAAACTGGAAGACAAGATAGCATTGGAGTTGAGATGGAAAAACAACTATAGACACTCAAAATTGTCCATATCACAATATTATCTAGTCAATACATGACCTTGAAAGACATTTGTAATATTTTACCTTAGGTCATTACATTATCCCACTTAATCACCTTCCCAATTAATTAAATAAATCTCATTTATTTAATTAATTCCCCCTTCACATGTCTCAAAATAATTCAAATTAAATATTTGAATTAATCCCTCACTTATTTTCACATTGAAACATGTGTCACATGACTAAAACTCTTCACATGCATAAATAATTTAAATAATTTTACTATTTAAATTATGATATTCTCACTCACATCCTATTTTTACCCCCATTAATTGTGCATTATAGGCATCTCTTCTCTCCAAATAAATAAAATAATCTCACTTATTTCCTCACATCTTAATTTTGGTCTCATGTTATAACCCACTTAATGTGTGTCATAGACATTAAAATAAACCTTTAATCCTATCCATACATATCACAAATTTTACTTTTAATCTTGGCCATTGAATCGAATTAGACTTCTCCTATAAATCAAGCCTTTCACAAGCCATTTGGGGTGATTTTCTTCTAGCATCCTCACTTTGCCAAAATTTCTCTCAATCTTGTTATCTATCCATCTATTTTTCTTCTATTATCTTCATCTTATTGTTATGTTGTGAAAATGAGAAATCAAAATATCAACAATCAAACCTTCAAAATCTTGCATTCTCATGCAAGTGGAGAAGAGCAATGGAGATAAGTAAAATCTAGCTTGAAGATCGGTTTGCTTTGTTTCCTTGTTTTCATTTCGTGCTAGTTTGTGCTCTATTGTGCTTGTTAGGGTTAGTCATGATAAATTTTTTATGCATTTTTCTCTAATATTCTTACTCTAACTTACATTTGGTGAATTTGATTTGAATCCTTTGATCTAGCTTTTTTTTGTAGGTTTCATTAACTTTTTGTTTCAGGTCTGCTAATTTTTACAAATTTTGTCATATTTCCAAATGGCTATGCATTTTTCTACATTTGGTATCTAGTTAGGGTTTGATATCTTGTTGTTTAGTTTTATATATGATTTTACCTAACTACATTTTGTGAAAATGATGTGAATCCTTTGATTTAGCTTGGTTTTTTGCAGGTTTCATTAACTTTATGTTGTAGGTCTGCTAGTTTTTACAAAAAAATTCATATCTTCCAAATGGTTATACATTTTTCTACAATATTTTTACACACTCCTATAAATCATCTCACAAGGCTACAATCAACAAATTGAGATTTTATCCCAATTTTTGTAGGAGTTATCACTATTTTATATTTTTTCATAAAATTTACTTTCTGAATGAAAATCAGTGAATTTTTCAAAAATATTTACATTTCAGGAAAACTCTTGAAATTTTAATAGGGGTCTCTATTTTACAGATTTAATTTATAGATCAGATACAATGCAAAATAATGCGATCTTTTTTTTTTGTATGTTTTTCACAAATCTGTATTTTCTAGCACAAAACAGAGAATTTTTCTAATTTCTTTACATTTCTAAAAAGCTCTCAAAACATTAGTAGGGTTCTATTCTTTGGTTTTTTATTTTTCAGATTCATAAGATCTTCAAATAATCAAACTTAATTTGTCTATGTTAAAAATATGTATCTGAAATTGCAATTTTTTGATGAACTTTTTTTGTTTATGGTTGCATTATAATATTATTTTTTTTATTTTTTAGGTGATCATAAGGAGATTTAGTAGCATAAATACAGTCATACACATTAGATTGGAAAGAAAAAACTTTCTGGTACACTCATTCTGTTATCTGTATCTCTCATTTGATCAATCAATCTTGTTTGGAAAACACTTCAATTTGGGGCTTTAAAACAAACATCTTGTTTGCAATCACACTTTAAAATTGGGATTAAAAAAAACATTGTCTTCCATCACATATTTTTACTTTGTGTTAAAAATAACAAGTGTTTGAATTGTTTTACACACATTTCAATTTTCTAAAAGTAAATTAACAATTGCGAGTGTGAATCAAGTGCATGTTTGATAAAAAACACTTCACTTGGTTCGCTCTTGTCATACCCTTCATAGGAGATCTGCTAGGGGATTTCATCACCCCTAGGGATGACCTCAATCAAGGTGTGAATCGAAAGACACACTTCTTTGAGAGTTAAAATCTTGTCACTCTTGGCTAAGCCCCAAAGAACTTTATACCTTTGGGAAGTGAAGGTGAAGGGTGGGTTACCCTTTTCTCCTGGTTGTGTGGAAGGATTTTTCTTTCAAATTATCCCTATTCAACCTCGTGCATCCTAGCTTAAGACCTAATCGACCATACCCACTTGACTATTTCTAGGACTTGTTGATGTGTCTTCTTCAAGTGTGTGCTTAATCATCACATTCATAATTTAAAATTCAAACTTTCTTATGTGTCTTGTGTGTGCAATTAATGTGTGTATGTGTGTAATCATTTATTTGCAAATTTTCATATCAAGCTATAAACACTGACACATAAACATATCATTCTAATCATCCTAATCATTTTTTTCCTAATCACATTCAAATCAATTTCATCCTAATGAATCCAAGTCATCCAATCTAATCATTCCACATTATCATTGCCTTAATCCTAAGGAAGCACTTGCTAAAATGGTCCTAATCCTTAATGATATTAGTCACAAGCCCAAGGTCATACTTTGAGAAGCCCCTTCACCTAATCATGAAGATAATCCAAAACCATATATCCTCGAAGGTGGGTCAAACTTTGATCCTAGTGATGATGAAAACTTTGTTGACATCTTAGGTCACCTTAATGATACCATTGAAAGGGGGAATACCACCCTAAGTTTGGAATCATACACCATTCCAATTACTATTCCTCCATCCCCGTCTAATAAAATTCCCATCTCAAAGCACACTAGTCCTACACAAACACCACCATCCAACTTCTCAAGCTCTAATCCATCAACCAAAGAATCCTTTAGCAGTTTTATCCAAAGACTACTAGCACAAAATAGACCATCCACATGTCGAGCACTCATTAATGAGCTTACCAATGAACCTTTGAATTTCATGTGTATTCTTCCAACTCCATCATGTGGTCCAGAACCTATTGATCTTATATGTCTAAGTCAAATATCATCATGCTCTCATATTGTTGATCATAAAGAGCATACCAAGTGTCTTATAGAGTCTTCCACTTCCATTTCCACTCAAACCCAAGAGTTATGTCAAAAGAATTATCCTAAGCATGAGGAAACACTAACCTCTCATTCTAATCAAGATCTAGGCCCTTCTAATGATCCTACTCATAACATACTTGGTCATATTCTTGATGAAGCTTCCCCCTATGATCTAGATCCTACCTATTATCAAGAAGGCCATGATGATCCTCTTATCCAAATCTATGAATTCCATGGTCAAGAGCCTATCACTTCACCTATCCATGAGAAAGAAACCTCCATTGCTCCTATATACCCCCTACCTAGTCCTATCCATGATCCTTTAGTATCCACTTGTCATGTTGAGACACATGTCTCCCAAGAAAATGTAGAATATCAAACCAATAGTGTGGATCTAAATGAACATAATCAAGATCCTAATGATCCTTTCACATCCACTATCAAACCCATTTCAAATCCATCGACATGTCCTATTGGTCTATCCATCTTTCTTAATGAATTTTCCTCCTTAGAACAACAACAACCTTTATCCACTTCACCTTATTCATTTGATAATTAACTCAAGTCTAGTGTACAAAATACACCTAGTCCCATTGTACATCGCATGCTTCAGAACATGAACTATCAAGGTAAAGGTTTAGGCCTTCATGAACAAGGTGTTTTGGAACACATCCATGTCAAGGTCCCTCCACGCTCTTATGGCCTTGGGTATACACCCCAAGGACACCAATATAAATATTTTGGTACTTCTTGCATCCATCATAAGTCCTCTTTCCACCATAAATCCTATCATATGCCTAAAACATATGTTATCATCCCTCCTCCATCATCTTATAAATTTCAAAAGCATGTGACCGTACACCTTCCACCATCAACTTTTCCACCATTTCTTCTAACTCCTTATATCGCTCCATCTAATCTACCACCATTACTCCCAACACCCAATATCCCCATTATCCAATTCCCTTATCCGCCTATCCATAAATCCTCTAAAAATATTGATCATGACTAATCAATGCACACATTGTCTAAACATGAAGCTTCCACTCATTCCACCATACCCATGGGATTCAAAAAATAATAATTTGATGCCTCTATATATAAAGAAAAAAATATAAAGGGTCCTCATTCCCTAGGACACAAAAGCAAAGAAACAAATAAAAATCCATCCAAAAAGCAATATAAGTGCATACCTTCAAAAGGAAATTCTAAAAAAAAATGGTTTGGGTACGTAAGAAAAAGGAAAAAAAGTCAAATGAGGCATCTACATCTCAAAAATACCAACCATCCACTTCCACCTCACATTCCCACTGTATTCAAAAATCTCATATTCCATCCCACAAGCAAAATAAAAGTCAAAAAAATACTAAGTCTATGTGGGTACCTAAAGAACTTCATCACCCCTCTCCTAAGAAAACATCTTCATTGCTTCCTACACCCCCTCCACATCAAAATCTTCAACATTTATCACAATGTGTGCAACCATTGGTCATAGTTCCCTTCCATTTCACAACAATTCCACATACCTCCATCTCCTCACCCTTCACTCGTTATCCTACATATCACCCCCATCACCTTCCTATGGTCCATTTTTTTGGATAAGCCTCTCATTAATCTCCCCTACATAATCCACATCATAATCCACTATTTTACCTACATAATCCATAATTTCCCTCTATAATCCATCATCTACCTACTCCATCTCCCTTTCATGTCATCTCTTACCAACATCTATGAGCATAATGGAATTTGACATGGTCCATGTGATGACATCTATCTCTAGTGGGACTATCACCTTTCATGGAACTAGACACTTGAGTCCCTCCTATCCATATTCTTCTTCTCTTGTCTGAAAAAAAAAAAAGTCAAAAAAAAGAAAAGTCAAAAAAAAGAAAAGAAAAGGAAAAGAGAAATCACTTCGTCCAATGGTGAAAACCTGGTAAACAGGCACCCTGGATAAGTACCATGATGAAAACCTAGAAAATAGGCGTCATGTGTAAGTTGATCTTCTATATCAATTACACTTGGGGGCATGTTGTCTCATCCTACCATATCATTTTTTATCCTATCATATTGTATCTTACCATCTCCTATCTTATCATCCTTGGCCATCATACCCATATACTTATCATATTGAGTCAGTTCATCCTCTCTTCCTCATTTTTATCTTGATAAAAATATGGGGCAAAATTTTGAAACATGCTTTAGATAAATTTCTATATACCTCATCCTTCCAAACAAGCCTATCATTATCCTAGTGTCATAAGCTTTGTCATGAAAAATCCTAAGTATTGTACCTCGAATGGGGCATGTTATTCCTATGTGACATAGTCCCTGGAGATCACATCCTTTCTCTCTCATGATGAATACATCCATTCCATTCACTATGACCTAGCATTTTTATTGATTCATCTATCATGAGCCTTTTATCCCTTATCCTATCCCCCATCCCTTTCATCCATCAATCCCCTCTATCTCCTTGTACCTAGACTTGGCTTTGCCTTGTCATCGGTATCTAGCATAAAGGCTACCCAAATTTTCATCCATTGACATTTCAAAACATTTCAGAAAAGGTACTGGAAAAAATTTAAAAAAATCAAAACATTTCAAAAAATCCAAAAAAATCAAAACATTCAAAAATCCAAAAAAATAAAAACATTTCAAAAATTAAAAAATCTAAATATTCCAAAAATCCAAAAAAAATCAAAGCATTTCAAAAAGACAAAAAAATCAAAACATTTCAAAAAGACAAAAAAATCAAATAACCAACAAAAATACAAGCAATAAAATCAAACCAAATCACTTCTTCCAATCAATTCGATGCATCAATTCAAATTCTTCAAATCAATCCTTCAAATCAATTTCTTCATCAAATTATCTAATCACATTAGTTCTTCCAATCAAATCCATTCTTCTAATCAATCACATCATTCTTCTAATCAATCCAATCAATCAAAATCATTCCAAGCAAATCAAATCTTCAATCATTCCAAGAAATAATCCAAATGCAAGTCAATCCTTAATCCATACCAACCAAGCTAATCGATCAAGTCAAATTATCCAATCACGTTTCGGTCTTGATCCTAATCTTGTTGTAAACCCAATCAATCAGTCATCATATCAATCAATCAAGAAATCATCCTTGTGTTGATCAAGGGATATATTGTTCCTTGCAATGACAACACTATCATCAATCAATCAATCATCCTTGTGTTCATCTAGGGATATATATTGTTCCCTACAATGACAACACTATCATCATCAACCAATCAATCAATCAATTAATCATCAATTTACAACTTGATAGGGGAAATAACTTGTTTGTTTTTGTATCATTTGTGCATGCTTTCTTCTATGTGTTATCATTTCAATTTGCATTTTCATCAAATCCGAATCACTCCCAGCTAATATTCATATCTTGTATCTAGACAAGGTTGTATTACACCGGCGCACGAGACACATTGCCACCTTGGTCCTTATACCTTGGTGCATAACGTCTAGTGTTATATCAAACATATGATTGCTCATTTTATTGCAGCATAGTGTTTTATTCCTTTTTTTTCATTCACTTCCTATCTTGTATCATTTATCTTATCCCCCCTTTATCGTTTCATTCATTTTGAGAGAATACCCATGTTTATGTAACCCGTCTATCCTCTTGAGGGGGCATCGTCATCCCATTTCCTCATATATTTTGCATCATCATATTCTTCTATCATCCCTCTCCTTCATTCACCATACTCCTCACTTCTTCAAGTGGTTGGGGCATCATATTTTTGTTTTCATCTATCCATACCTTAGCTTTTTTGAAATGATGTTACTCAACATAAATCTTACCATCTCGAACATCATCCCAAAGCGGGAAAAATTGTAGACACCCAAAATTGTCCATATCATAATATTATCTAGTCAATACATGACCTTGAAAGAAATTTGTAATATTTTACCTTAGGTCATTACATTATCCCACTTATTTCATTTATTCCACTTAGTCACCTTCCCAATTAATTAAATAAATCTCATTTATTTAATTAATTCCCCCTTCACATGTCTCAAAATAATTCAAATTAAATATTTGAATTAATCCCTCACTTATTGTCACATTGCGACTTGTGTCACATGACTACAACTCTTCACATGCATAAAAATGTAAATAATTTTACTATTTAAATTATGAGATTCTCACTCACATCCTTTTTTTACCCCCATTCATTGTGCATCATAGGCATATTTTCTCTCCAAATAAATAAAAGAATCCCAATTATTTCCTCACATCTTAATTTTGGTCTCATGTCATAACCCATTTAATGTGCTTCATAGACACTAAAATAAAATTTTAATCCTAGACATACATATCACAAATTTGACTTTTAATCTTGGCCATCGAATCAAATCAGCCTTCTCCTATAAATCAAGTCTTTAATAGGCCATTTGGGGGGATCTTCTTCTAGCATCCTCACTCTGCCAAAATTTCTCTCAATCTTCTTATCTATCTATCTATTTTTCTTCTGTTATCTTCATCTTATTGTTATGATGTGAAAATGAGAAATCAACATATCATCAATCAAACCTTCAAAATCTTGCATTCTCATGCAAGTGGAGAAGAGAAATGGAGATAAATCAAATCTAGCTTGAACATCAGTTTTCTTTGTTTCCTTGTTTTTATTTCATGCTAGTTTTTGCTCTATTGTGCTTGTTAGGGTTTTTTATTATAATTTTTTTATGCATTTCGCTCTAATATTTTTACTCTAACTTACAAAAAATTCAATCAACATCACTCATCTACATGTAGACCTAAATAGGAGATTGAGGGAGTCACTGCAAAAATTTGCGTTAGAAAACAAATATAGAATTCATAACACATGCAGACACAATGAATTGGAATTTCTAACATTTCTGGGTAGAATCGAGAGGGTTTTCCAAGGAGAGATTCCCTTTTGGGAAATATATCAACCCTTGGCTCTACCAGATCTAGAAGAAGAATTTTCCAACATGGCATCCAAGGCCTTGAAAACGCTAGTCTAAGAGCACTTGAGGAACAAGGATGGACTAATAATAGAGGAGGAACTGATGTCTAATTGGTGCAGATTCCATAATGCAACCCACTTGGATTTCACTTGTCCATCATGTGTAGATGTCATCACTCAAGTCAGAGGCAATTTGAGTAAGTTGGAGCAACCAACTCACAATAAGGAGAAGACATCCACTAAGGTAGGAGAGCTGTCAGCATTTGGAGGATAGCATATTGAAGTTGGATCAATAAGTTCCACATAAGTAAGTAGTGACAATAGACACAAAGGCTGAAAATCAAGGGGAAAGAGTTGATTTCCTTAGGATAGCAAAAATCCTTAATGGAAGTTCATTTAGAAAGGGATTAGAAGATATTTCCCTCATAGGAAAAGAGAAATTATTCATTCAAGAAGAAGAACGGTTGGTAGTTGGAGATGAACCAATAAATTTGTAGCACTGTATGCTAGGAAATCAACATAAATGTTGAAGAATAGAAAGAGGAAGACGTTGAAAGACTTGGGGCAGCAGAAAATTTTGATGACATCGTAAGTGAAATGGGGTTCAAAGACCCATTCTCAATGAGTGAAATTGATCAGGAATCCAAAAAAAAGATCTGGAGGAGTGGGAGCAACCACATTCCACAACTGTCTACCATCAAACTTCCTTCCCAACTGACGATGAAGATCCAATGGTGGAACGATATAAAAATTTGGTCTCTAGACTTGTGAGGGATTGGACAGGACTAAGATGCCAAGTGGATTTGGAAGTGTTGCTGCTATCAGGAAGGTGTAGGTTTCATGATTCAAAAATTTTGAGTTCACATGTGATATATGCCAAGAAGCCACCGAATAAGTAAAAGAACAAGTGGAGCAACCAAGTACGCTACCTTCCACCGTTGCTTCAAGGATTGAGCTACAAGTCCCAAAGCTTTCCCCAAGTGATAACTTATCAGAAGGTAGCCCTCAAGAGGGTGTTCGGATGCTAACGGTAGAAGAGAAAAATAGTCTTGAACCTCTAAATGATGAAGCCAAATAAATGAGGAGGTTGTCCATCAATCGTCACATTTTTTTTCCTCTTGAAGGGAATTTATATGCAAGAGATGATAGGCTTTAAGGGGAATTCATGGAGGGAAATCACACACTAAATCTTGGCCCACTTAATGAGGTGTCATCAATTGATGATTTCTTTCCATTGGGAGTTGTACTATGGAGGTATACCCATGTTGAGGAGTATATTTCAGAAGATGGCAGTGATGAAGACATGCCACCCAAACCTCCTAATGACAAAGCATTACAAATCTTGGACTAGGAAAGGAACTCCTTTTCCATCTACAATGATGATGAAAAATAGGAAACAAGTGAACATCATGATGTACCATGTGAGCTATAAGAAAAATAAGAGGACCAAGGTGAGGATTTCTTGGCAACTACCTAAAAGATGAAATACCTTACCAGCTATAGGCTACAATTGGGAGTCATTCTTCCTTAACGATTTTTTCTCCTCTTATGCTTTTTGAGAGCTCTAGTAGGATAGATTCATGCATGCCATTCTTATATGACCTGAAATATAAAAAAATTGAGCTCAACACTAGGTAAATGAGATGGGATAATGTGATTCCTTTTGAGGACAACAATCAAGTGGAGTCCTAGACTACAGGAGATCAATGAGATGAAGTGTATCTCTTCAAAGAACAACCAATGGAGGCTATAGGTCCCACTAAAAGCTTGGAAGGGGTGTTTATTTTCTTGTTCTCCCAGCCTCATCCAAACTTGAGATTAGATTTGTAATGCAAGGGGGATGTTGCACCATATGTCATGTCCACCTGAGGCTTCCAATGCAATGCCCAATGATACAATGCATGTTTTGGAGTGGAAAATATAGCTACCCTCACAGAACGACATCTAGGTTCTATTTTTCCTTACTCATATTTATACCCACAACTATATTTATCATTTTGATTATGTAAATGAGGGGAGATGGACTTATTTTTGTATTGACCATGGGTTTGATGAATCTCCTTAACTGTTGATTCTTACTGAGTGTATTATTGAATCTAAGTGCTACAATATTGAGCTTCATTTTTTTGAATATAAGAATTAGTTCTCATGACTTGAGACTTAATGAGTTCCCTTCTGCTTGTGCATGCGTTGCAAATTCCAATGGGTATAAATATCATTTTTCCTTTCCTAAACACGGTCTTTTGTAAATATCTATGTACATAGTCATTTTTGAGTAATGTGGCTCTTGTTTACATACCTTTTTTTCATTATTTTGTTAGATTAGTTGGTTTTTCATAGGTTAGTGTGCTTTAGAGTAGTTTCTTTTCTATTGCTATTTCTTTATTTCTTTGGTTCATATAGGTGTCTTTCTTTTCATTTTCTTTTGACTTGCTTCCATTTTTCCTCTACTTTGCTTCTATTCTTGAGGTCCCTCTACTTTTGGTCGAGTATGTTTTCATGCACAACAACCATTTTATTGTCTAGGGAGTGTTTTATGTATTTATTTAAATAATTCTAATCAATTCTTTTTAGAGTGGATGGTGAGGGCCTTCTGTTAGTGTCAAGTGACCTGGATGTTTGATTTAAAGGAGATAAGTGATTAGTCTCATTTTTTCCTAATGTATTCTAAAATTTGATATCTCTTATACACTTTAAGAATCCTGATGTCACTGTAGGTCCTTGGTGAAGTCTAACTAAGTGAAAAATCTAAAATTCTTCTTTAGCACCACTATGATTCTCAACCTTGTGTGCAAGCTTCACTACTTGTGGGTTGAAAAGGAAAAAGAGAAAAGAAAAGAAAAGAAAAATATTGAAAATCAAAAGAAAATAAATTCAAATTTTAGAAGGATACAAGCAACTCTACTAGGGCTATGGATGCTTAGTCAGTAGTAGAGCTATGTTCAAGAGAATCATAGTGATAACCTCATTGGTGTTATGGATGCCTGATAGGAAATTAGCAAATGCCTAAGGTGCTTTTGGAGTTAGAATGCTCTTGCAAGTAGCTTAAGGATGGGAATGAACACATTTGTACACACTTGAATTTTCACCATATTGAAGGTTGGGTTGACTAATGGTTTTGATCCTTTGGTCGAGCATCTCGTTTGTTTTCTCTAGTGTGAAGATTAGAATCAAAGATTCTGGGTTTATGATTCTAGTTTTTCATAAAAATGCTCTAGAGCATTTCCCTAGTGAGTCACCATTTGTTGTTCATTATTTGTACACACACCCCGCTGAGGGTAGGGACCCCCCTTTCTTTTCTCTTGATAGATTTTTTCACTCCTAATGTGCTATTTTTATTTTTCCTGACTTTGTGTGTCTTTACTCTGAGCCCAAATTGGTCATGTGCCTTAAAATAATCAAATTCCCTCTAACTAGATTTTCCTGCTAGAATTTTTCCAAGTTATTTTCCTCTGTGGACTAGGTCCTATGAGTTTCCCTTAGCATTTTTCCCTGACATCTGTTGAGCCTTGCACAATCGCATTTGATTGTCTCCTCTTCTCATTTGTTTTTGCATTTCACCATTCGCCTGCAACCAAGCCTCAACATTCACCCATAGGGTGGACCTTGCATATACCATTTCCTCACAATGAAACCTTAGGTCCATGGGTAGGTTCTTGAGTCAGATCTCATAGGGGGGTCCACCCTCATGAGCCTTCACTTGCGGGAGGCCGACACCTCGACATCATTTTATGATGACAAAGCTTCACTACCTTCCTTCTCTGTAGACCTAAAATCCACCAGCGTTGTCATCCTCTTGTGAGCTTCTCATGACAACTGTCATCCATCATATCACCATTGCAAAATGAAACTCATATACAGTGTACCCACATGATTCACCCGCATTCACTTACTTATTGCAGGCTTGGATGATAACATGGCCATCACTCGCTCGACCATTCTTGAATAACACTCTTAGAAACATCTTTGAATAATTTCTTCGTGTTGGGTCTCATAGGATTTCTTTGTTATCGAGGTTGCATGCTACCTCATTAGTTATAATGGTTTTTGAATGGAAAAATAACAAGTGTAGAAAATTTTAGAGAAGAACAAAGTTGCATAACACTCAGATTTACATGGAAAAACCTAGTAAAATTATACTAGTAAAAAACCATGGGCAAAATATCTTTCGTATTGATTTTTCATGAATTACAGAGTTACAAAAACCTCAAATGAGATCTAGCCTCTTTTTAAAAAGGAGGGAAAGAATAAATCTCAAAAATATTCTAGCCTTTAGCCTTCTTTCTACTACTTACAAATGAGGGAATGCTCCTCTATTTATATATAAATTTGAGAAACTTAATGCTATAATTAAGTTCTCAAATTTTCCACCTCTAATCCTTCCAATGCCACCACTATATTCATATTATTGACTAAGCCTATATATGTCTCTCAACCATCTACAAGATTGACACATATAGAGTCCAACTTGATTCTACTATGAATCACTTAACAATTTACTAAGTCAACACAATATGACTCACTCAGCTACATGTATGACACATATAGGAGTAGATTCCTAATTGAATATTGATTGTATGACACATATAGAATTAGAGTCCTATTTGACTTTATATTCTAACATTCTCCCACTTGAAGTTAAATTTAAAACTCATGAATAATTCCTCTACTGACAGACCATTGCCAAAGCTACCTACCACCACATAATCTACAGACCAAGAGAAGTTCTGCACCAAATGAACTTCTCTCTACCAATAGGTTTTGTCATAATATTTGTAGAGTTTACATCGGTGTGAATCTTGGCCAAAGATATTTGTCCTCCTTCCACCACTTCACGAACAAAGTGATATTGAATATCAATATGCTTTGTTTCGGAATGGTATGCTAAGTTCTGTGCTAACTGTAAAACACTTTGACTGTCACAATGTAGTACCATGTTATCTTTCTTCACCTACATTTCACCCAAAAGTCTATGAAGCCAGATTGCCTCCTTGCTAGCTTATGTTGCTGCCATATATTCCACCTCAGTAGTAGATAATTCCACCACTATCTGCAACTTTGACACCCAACTAACAACACCTCCAAATAAAGAGAAAACATAACATGTTGTAGACTCTCTCTTATCTCTATTTCCACCAAAATCTACATCCACATACCCATTAACTTGATGACTACTCCCACTATAATAGATAGGTGCATTTGAAGTGCCTCTCAAATATCTGAGAATCCACTTCACAGTTGTCCAATGATCAAAACCAGGATTCGCCATGTACCTACTGATAACTTCCACTACTTGTGCAATGTGTGGTCTGGTGCACACCATGGTGAACATAAGGCTTCCAACTGCTAATGAGTACAGTACATGAGAAATTTGTGTCTTCATTGCTTATGTGCTAGGGCACTATTCTGAAGATAATTTAATATGAATAGGAAATGGAGTACTAACTAGTTATGCATTCTGCATATTGAAGTGCTGTAAAACCTTCTCCACATAAGTTTTCTATGACAACCATAATTTCTTATTATTTATGTCTCTATGTATCCTCATTCCAAGAATCTACTTTGTAGTGCCTAAGTCCTTCATCTCAAACTCCCTAGCAAGCTGAGTTTTCAAATGGATGATTTTATATACGCCAGGACTTGCTACCAACATATCATCAACATACAGTAGTAGAGTAATAAAAATTGCATCACCATACTATTGAACATAGGCACAAGGATCAGCCTCACATCTACTAAAACCTAAACTCATCATGAAGGAATCAAACCACTTGTACCAATACCTCAGTGCCTATTTCAAAGCGTACAACGATTTTCTCAACTTGCAAACTAGATTTTCCTTGCCTCTTTCCTCAAAACCTTTTGGTTGCTGCATATAAATCTCCTCAGAGAGATCACCATGCAGGAAGGTTCTTTTAACATCTAACTATTCTAACTCCAAATCAAGACTAGCAACAAGAGCTAAAACAACTCTAACAGTACTTAATCATACAACAGGTGAAAAAATTTCATCAAAATCAATACCAGAACTCTGTGGATACCCCTTTGCCACCAACTGAGCTTTGTATCTCTCCAAATTGTCATTTATATCCCTCTTCAATTTGAAGACCCACTTGTTCCCAATAGCTTTTCTCCCCTTAGGTAATGGCACAAGCTCCCATGTCTTGTTCTTATGTAGAGCTTCTATCTCCTCTTCCATAGAAACTCTCCATTTTCTTGCACATTTAGCTTCACAAGCCTCCTAATATGAACTAGGTTCATCAACATCAGTTAGCAATGCATAAGTAGAATTAAAAGTAAGAGAGTGCTTTATAGGTGGTTTGATTACTCTACTGGATCTTCTTAAAATAGGTGGTGATTCACCCTATCGCTCAACTAGTTGTTTTTCTTCTAGTTGATCTTCATCTAGTTGCTCTTCATCAAGCACATCTAGATAATCATCATGTTTTTCCACCTCTACTAGAATAACTTCCATACCTTGTTGTTCTTCACCTCTTTGCATTGATTTTTGATTAAAATAAACATCCCGGCTAACAATATTCTTGTGGGCAGCAATATCCCATAATCTATACCCCTTTGTACCTTCTACATAGCCAAGAAAAATACATTTTGTAGACTTCTTGTCCAAATTATTTCTGTTCTCTTTAGGAATATGTACATAAGCATCAAAACCAAAAACATGGAGAAATGAATAATCAACTGGTTTACCTTTCCATATCTCTTCAAGAATTTTATAATCAAGATCAGTAGTGGGAGATCTATTGATCAAGAAACAAGTTGTATTTACAGCCTCACCCCAAAAATTTTGCTCCAAACCAACAATTCTCAACATGCATCTGGCTCGCTCCATAATTGTACAGTTCATGCATTCAGCAACACCATTTTGTTTTATTGTCCTCACAACCGTCAATTTCCTTGCAATACCATGCTCTCTACAAAACTGGTTAAATTCTGCTGAACAAAACTCACCTCCATTATCAGTTCTCAGCCATTTTATTGTCTTACCTTTTTCATTCTCTACCAAAGCCCTAAACCTCTTGAAACAAGAAAACACTTTAGATTTCTTCTTGAGAAGATAAATCCACACCTTATGGGAATAACCATCTATAAATGAAACAAAATATGATGAACCTCCAATAGATGTTACAGGAGCTTCACAAGTATTTGAATGAATTAATCTAATACATCTTTGCTTCTAGTAGTACTTCTAGAAAAACTCAGATTTATGTGGAAAAACCTGGTAAAATTATACCAATAAAAAACCACGAGAAAAATATCTTTCTTATTGATTTTTCATGAATTACAGAGTTACAACAACCTCAAATGAGATCTATCCCCTTCTTCAAAAGGAGGGAAAGAATACCTCTCAAAACTATTCTAGCCTTTAGCCTTGTTTCTACTACTTACAAATGAGGGAATGCTCGTCTATTTATATATAAATTTGAGAAACTTAATGCTATAATTAAGTTCTCAAATTTTCTACCTCTAATCCTTCCAATGCCACCACTATAGTCATATTATTGACTAAGCCTATATGTGGCTATCAACCATCTACAAGATTGACACATATAGAGTCCAACTTGATTCTACTATGAATCACTTAACAATTTACTAAGTCAACATAATATGACTCACTCAACTACATGTATGACACATATAGGAGTAGATTCCTAATTGAATATTTCTTGTATGACAGATATAGAATTAGAGTCCTATTTGACTTCATATTCTAACAATTTTCCCTTATGAATTTTTTGTTGCTAGTGTGCTTGCCTCTAGCTTTCACATCACCATATCCCAAGATAATATCAAGATGACCATGCAATAAGTGTAAATGTGGAGTTTTGAGGTAATGTTGATTATTGGGGAGAGACAACTCCATGCACCATATATTTTCACATCATAGATGATGGCATTCAACATGGACACTGACAACAATCATCTATGTGGAGGTTGCAATGTGGATCTCCACCTATTTCTCATCATTCCTTTGACGACTTTACCCAAATGTCCACACGCATGCAACCATCCACATTTGACTACCTAAATCCTCAAGGAGGAATTATTTCATAGCCTACCTACATGTCATTCTCTCATGTTGCAAGCATTGGAGTCTTAAGTGATGTCTTCACACCCATCATTTGATGGTTTATATCCAATTTCTCAAGGCCCACTTTCTAGGAACCAAAACGAAAATCATGGGAATAAAGAGTTCAAACTCTTGTGGGAGGTGGGGAGGTGAGTAAGGAAATGAAACCAATAAGGAATCACCATACATCATTAAGTGAAATGAATCTCAATACGATGGTATGGGGGTTGTGAATTCACAAATGTAGCACTTATCTCTCCAACGATCCTTCCCACAAGAAAAATTTTGGATTTTGGTTGTGGGGATTGACGCTCTTGGCATTAATCCTTAGATGGCCTTATCTTTGTAGTTATCCACATTCACTATTCCATGCCCTTTTCATGGAAAATCCCTGCAATCTAGAGGTTTTTCTCTCATGAAACTCACCTACTCGACACCCGCATTCATTCTTCCACAGATGGTGTTGACCTGATAGAATTCCACATCACATTACCTATAGATATTCCACTCTTTAGCTCATTCATCATAGGTTGGTGGTAGTGGGTCTTTGAAGATGGTCGATTGGGGGATGCTTGGAGCACACACTAGTAAAGTTGACTGGATTAATTCTAAAAGTACGTAGTCTTTAGAAGGATATCAATTATGGGATGTACCTACTCCTCCATTGCTTCACTCCATGTTCCTACATTTATAATTTGAATCTTCACCATTATTATTCAAAATAATCAATGGGTGAGGACCACTCATGTGAAGGAGAATTCAAGGCAGCCAGATAAAGTTACCCATGGTAAAAAATTCCTTTTTGGTTCATCATCGTGAAGAAGTGGTTTGAAGAACTATTTGATTAGATGGATATAATATGAGGATTAAAAATAAAGAAATTTGAAAGCCTTGGCATCAATTTTCTTAAGGAGTTGTTGTTCCAAGCCTTCATGAAATCTAAATGTATGGATGAGTATCTAGGAGAAAGAGAAGAGGTCGTAGATTATGGATATCAAGATAATGAAAGTTAAGATGTCCTTCACAACAAATAGGTATGTGGGATCTGCAAGCCTCTCGGTTGCTATTTTGGTCTGACTTGGGACATCTCCCATGGATAAAATCCAACCATCCAGAATTTTTTGCCTGTAGTTCCATTAGGATGGCTTTCCCCAATTCATCACTTGAAGTACTATTTTCCTCAATAGAACGAGACCTTCCATCTTTTGAGCATGGGAATATATCTATGAATGTTGAATTTATAGTAGAATGATGGATGTGCAGGATTTTCTAGTTTTATTTGTGTGATCATCCACGTCATCCCATGTCCCCATGCGCCACTTAGAGAATGTAGCAACCATTTTTTTCAGTTATTGGTCAACCAAGTGATTGTTCGTTGTAGTCCTGAGTGGATTAAAACCAATATCATGTGAGAAATGAACATGGAGAATGGGGAGAGCCGATAAAAATACAATGCTACTAGGGTGGCCTTATGTTGAATATTGAATATGTGTGTGCATAGCAAGTTTTATCATTCATGACCTTCAAGTTTTGAAAAAAATATGATTATGTGTTGAGGATGTGGGACAAATTGGGTGAGGATAGTAACAAATGAATGGAAGACCAAAACCATCCTATTTACATAGCACTATACTATGAAGGCCTTTATGGGGACCTTCATCTACTTCATGTCACTACCTTAATGGCCTCTTCACCCTGACATTTTTCTTTCCATCACCTATGGACATTTGGCTTGTGGGGTCCACCCCCTCCCTTGATATTAATTCATGATGATCTTAAATGGCATCCCCACAAGGGTTACCCACATGCTTTCCTTTGTTTTGGTTCCACCAATACAAATTTCATCACCCTCTTTGTCCTTCAATCATGGCAGAAATGACCATGGGCGGCATTGCCTTCATGATGGACCGACCTACCAAAACAATATAACAATTTGATTATCAAAGTTAAGGGGGGTGCACAATTCCTAAGAAGCTAGTCGAATGAAGGAGGAAAGAATTATCAAATGTGTAGATCTCTATCAAGTGGTTGTACTCAGTGGGTGTGCTGCAATATTGGTGAATTTGAAACACTAAGGCTTTGCCAAGCCAATGGTTACACCCGATAATGCCAAAGTTATACGACTTGGTGGTGAATTAAATACCTATTGTAAGATTCATTCTCTACTATGAGTTTTCAGATGAGCCTCTTTGATGCATGTTCTCATAGGACATTCATAAAAAATCTTCCTCTGCAGGAGTTTGAGGTCTCCAAGTCATTATAAATAGCCTCTCGCATGGCATGTGTGGGTGTCTCCTCCTTTGTAATCAGAACCACTAGGGCATTTGTAAGGAATAATTGGGATGTGGCAAGATATCATTGAGGGTTTCTAAGAATGTGAAGTTCATTCTATTTATAGGAGTCATTATTCTTTTCATCCCGATAGTGGTGCTCTCTACTCTGGTAGTCCTTTCACCAGCTCTACTACCTGCATTATGCAACTCATTTTCAAGGACAAAATCGACAGATTAAAATATTTTAAACCCAACAACTCCACAAAGCAGCTTAAGTGACTAAAATCAAAAGATTGAGTGGGTCGAATGCATGGCGAGGAGTCAAATTATATGGTATATCAAGGGAATATCTTAATAAGTTTTGTGAGCTCTACAACTTGTCATGGGGGAAAAAAATCACTTGTGAGTTCCGTATCCCTCCAGGCCTGCAACAATTTGTATGTGGAATTCAATCCCATTCATACCTTTCTCCAATGGCATCCCTTCCACGTCATCCCACATGTTATAGTTTGCATCATCAAAGCAACATCTAATGGAGACCTCCCCATTATCCTACTCGCATAACATCCCGTAGTCTAACTAATGTTTCATTTTCACAAAATGAAGGTCTATGGATTTAAAGGGGATTCATCGGGCGGGGAATGTTCTACTCATTATTTGCTTGTATATTTGGGTTTTAATTTGATTACTAGAGTGTAGTGAATTGATGAAACAATGGTACATGGAAACCTAATAGAAGTTGGTAACATAGGTCAACAATGTTATGGAATATACAAGGGAATAAAAATGGGTATGTGGGTGACAAGAGAGTAGGGATAAAATAATAACTTCTATTATCAATATTGACCATTGTATGTGTGTTTTAGGCTGCAATAAAGGACAAATATTTGACAATTTGAGTAGATGCACCTAGAGTTATTCAAGCTATGATGAGGAAATCACTAAGGGGCTAGGGTCATACAAACATATAAATATTCTCTCCTAATTTAACCTTAGGAATTAGTAAGGTGAAGGACTAAAGTAGTTAATTTACCATGCTAGGGAATTCAAAGGAGGATTTTATATCATTAGGTGTTGGGGATTTTTTAATCATATTTGTGGGCCTAATTAAATTATTTTCCTTGTGCAGGACTATGATTATGAAATGGAGCTTGCTACAGAGGGAGATTATTCATGAATGTCGGTCTATGACATCATGTTATCAAGGAATCTTCCCATAAAGCCCTGCTAAAGAGAGTTTCACCCCAAGGCTTGAATAAGATGGAAATTAGGTAGAATCATAATGGATGCAACACAAAGAAGGGACCTACATGTCGCATGCCAAGTCTATGGAGGGAGATTCTCTTGCATGTCCAGCCATGGAAGTACTATGAAAATAATGAAGATCACCGAGAAGGGGATGTCTTCATAAAAAATGATCAAATAGAAGTAACCAACATATAACCGCATGCTAAAGAAAGATAGTGCAAATAAATCATAAGGTTGTTCACTAAAGTTAGAAGCAAGAGGGAGTTTTCATGCTTTTCATTAAATGATCATGATCCGTTAGGAGTTGTCCCACGAGATCAGGGGCAACCAATCTATTTCACAATGCTACAAATCTAGCTGGCTAAAGGAAATGCTACAAACACATCAATAAGAAGGCATCCACGAAGTAGTTTCAACCACAACACAAAAAATAGCTACAGGACAAAATTGCTACAGTGCCAGAGCCACTAAAAGACAAAATAGGGAAAAGACAAGAGATGTTTTTTAAATTTTCATATATTGGTGGGTAGGTGAAACCCTAACTTGTAATGAATTTGGGCTTTGGAAAACTATAAATTGGGGCTTGCCCCTCATTTGTATTTGTTGGAGTACTAGTATAAAGAGAATTTTGCAGCAATAGAGAGAAGCATTGTATTGTTTTATGGGTGTCTCTTTTGATTTTGTTCATTATGCATGCATGGTTCAACTTCCATATTATTTTTAGCTCAATTAGTTTCTTGAATTCCTTTGATGGTGAAGAATGCTATGGTGTTGACCTCTTCCAAGGTCATACTTTTTGTGATTTTTTCATGATGAATCACTTTGTAAATCTATTCTAAGCTATTTAACATTTTTGAAACTAACTTCAATTGTATTTTCATGAGGTGAATGCACAATCTAAAAAAAATTAGACCTTAGAATATTGCACTAGTTTTGTGTAGTTGTAGGTTCTCTTGGTCAAGCAAAACTTAGTTTCATGGAAGTATGGCCCACTATAGCATCCTACATTGTTACTGCTCATTTATAGATTAGATTTAGAACAAATTTCTCAACCCTTTAATATTTTTCTATTTCTTTTAACTCCTTGTTAGAGTAGTATTCAAAGCATCATTGTAAAGCTAGATTTGAAGAGCATGGTGATTTTCAACTTTCTCTTTTGAGTGAGCAACCACTGTTCATTCACTTCCAACACTTTGAAACTCCCTTTTTAGACCCAACTTCCCATGCTTTGTAAACCATAAAGGCCACCTTGTTATTACCAAAAAATCACATCAACCAATTGAACTATTCCAAGCAGTGTCATGACCTAACACTTGAGAGACCTTGGAGTAGTGATCTGGGACTTGTTTGTAGATATCTACCTTTCAAGAGAGGTGGCGTACTTGTGTGCTATTTGTGTTGACAAGGTGAAACACACCCATCAACAATATGGAACTTGATGCTTGAGTCTTTAATCCATCCCTTTATAACATATCCTCCAAATCTATTTATCCACATCTCTATCCTCATCTATCCTTGTCCACACACTTTCCAAAAAATTGAAAAAAATCCAAAAAAAATTTAAAACCAAAGAAAGAAAAAAAGAAAACAAATAGTAAAGAAATAAAAAATCATCCAATGGTGGAAACATGGAAAACACGAACCTTAGATAAGTACCATGATGCAAACCTACAAAATAGGTTTCATGTGTAAATCCCCCATATCTTTTCTCTCCACACTTGGGGGAACTTTATTTTCAACACACCATCCTCCATCTCCTCCATCTAGCCTATCATGCCCATCATACCTACCACATCCCATTTATTGCAATCCATCCATCCTTATTGTGATATTGGTATAGACAAAGGAAAACATATATACATGTTTTGGAAACCTCTTGGCATACATTCTCTCTATCCACACAATATCATATTCCTTATCCACCCATCATTCCACAATCCATCTCCTTTCCTTATCTACTCATTCTACTATTTTTCCATCCCTCTTTCCTCATCACACATGATATATCTAGATTGGGGCATCTTCCTCTTTGTGGGATAGTCCGTGGAGACATAATTCATCCATCCTATCATCCATTCAATATAACTATTGCTATCTCCCCATCCTCCTTCCATTAATCCTTCCAAAACCTACATCTCATCATACCATGATCTTTCCATATTCTTATCCTTAACTTACCATCCACCCATCCTATAATTCCTTCAATATTCCCCATCCTTATCTTCCCATCCATCCATCCAAATAATTCCTTCCATATTCCCCATCCTTATCTTCTTGTCCATAAATCCAAAAAATCCATTCCATCTTCCAAATCTTTATTTGACCCATCCATATATCCAAAAAATCCCTTCTATCTTCCAAATTATTATCTTCCCATATATCCATCCATTCATTAATCTCTTTCATATTTACAAATAATTGTCTTCCCATCTATCCATCCATAAAACCTTTCCATATTATTTAATCCTTATCTTCTCATCCATCCATCCAAAACCCTCTCCCCATCGTTATCTTCCTATCAACCCATATTATCATTCTACTATATCCACATACTTATCTCTTAATCCTCCATCCATGCAATCCATCTTACCATTTCATCTTCATATCCATCATCCCTTATGATTGGTATATGGCTATAGTCTACTCCACATGCAATCCAATGACATTCATATCACTATCATCACTCCTATCTATTTCCCACATCCTTCTAATTACATGTGTATTTTAATTACTCATATATCCATCATGATATCCTCCCAATTCATCTTTTGATGATTTAGACAACTATCCCATTTTTGAGCGTCATATAATCCACATCCAACATATCAACCATCCTAACCACAAGTTTTTTCTTGTCTCATCATATTGTCTCCACTATTATATCTACTTATCATGGTCATCTCATCATCCCTTATCCATTGTATGTGATTTTTATTTTATCAAACTACATTGTCTTTGTTATTTCACATAGGCAATGCCATCATTGATGAGGCCCTAAGGCCTATGTTTATCCTTTAGGGTGTATCTTTTTCTTCGTCATGTCATCAAGATCCCCTATCCATATGGTTCCTTAAAAAAAAATCCACTCAACCCTAGAGTTCCCAATCTATTTCAACTATCATGTGGTCTTATACTCTACCCCATCCATCAATTGGTCTTAGCAAGATATATCATTCCTCACATCAAACTACATCAATCCCATCCACCTATCATCCTCATGGCAAAGGATATTTATATTTACTATGATTTATTGGTGATTTTTGCATTTTGCTCATATTTTGAGCCTCCTACTATACTTAAGTAAGGTTTCCACAATCAATAATATCATGGTGCACTTTGATTAGTAGAACTAGGGGAATATCTTGGTTTTGTGTGACCGTGTTTTCCTAGTTGTCCCACGTAGTACCCACCAAGATACTCTATGGTCTTGTATTACATTGGGGCATCATTTGTGTTTTTGGTTTTCCAAAATTTTCCCTACCAAATCCCTCGTGACTTTGGGATGTTGGACTAACCTTTTGTTTGTTGCATTAACTTCCCATGTATGTGATACAAAGTCACCTTGGTTCCTCATACCTTGGTGCATATTATTTCATGCTATATCAAATTTAGTGCTCACTACATGGTGGCATAATTTATAACAATTCAATTTCTTGATTTGGTCACTCTCCTTTCATGTCCCCATCTCACATCCTACCATCTATCATTTCCCTCTATCATTTTCATCCCTATTCCTATCATTTTCATTCCTAATCATTGAATCTTGGTTTTGCAAGTGAAATCCCCCAATCCATTAACCCTAAATATTTCTAATCCATTCATCCTTCATCACTCCCCCTCATCCATCTATCCTATTTCTTTTCATCCCTCCATTTACTCCATCCTCATCATATCATCATACCTCCAATATTATTAGGATAATATATATTTTTATTTAAAGAATATTTTTCATCCCTCTTCATCATTTTATCATCTTTTCAATCTTCTTAGGATAATATAGATTTGCTATTCTAAGCATATTTTCCTCCCTTATCTTCATCCATTTCATCAATCCTATTACTTCCATCCATCTCATATCTCACACAAATCCTAATCCATTAAATCTAGCACAAATCCTCTAATCACATCTTTGGTCTTGTTCCTAGCCTTGATCCAATCATCATCATCATCATCAGGATGTATCCTTCCCTATCCTTTGTGTTGTTTTGGATATATCGTTCCCTCATCAAAAACATTGTCATCATCATCATCGGGATGTATCCTTCCCTATCCTTGTGTTTTTTTTGGATATATCATTCCCTCATAAAAAACACTCTCATCATCATCATTGAGATGTATCCTTCCCTATCCTTTGTGATGTTTTGGGATATAGCATTTCCTCATTAACAACACTCATCATAATCATTGGGATATATCCTTCCCTATCCTTGTTTTTATCTAGGACATATCATTCCATCATCAACAACACTCTCATCATTATGATCATCAGGATGTATCATTCTCACTCCTTGTGTTGTTCCCGGATATATCGTTCCCTCATCAACAATAGTCCATTGAACATCAATTTATCTTGGCTTGTATCTTGACCAGGGCAACATAATATTTGTGCTTTATTTTTTATCATATTCTCCTTCCATTATCCTACTCATTTGTCATATTTTATCATCTTACTCATTCACCTTGCATCATATCATCCATTTCGAGAGCATACTTGTGTTATCTTGAACCTGCATGTCCTCTCGAGGGGGCATCCTCAATCCTAATATTTATCTTCACTCTCATCATTTTTCTTCCTAGTCGCTCCTTTGAATGATTGGGGAATCTCCCATAATCCAACCATATTCTTCTAGTTGCTATGTTTTAATCTTCTTCAAAATGATGCTACTTTGTAACACCATCTCAAACATGGGAAAAATGTAGACTTTGAAAATTGACCACTTTCGTTTGGTCAATTTACCCCTAATTCAACCAATTTCATATCCTCTATATTAATTAAATAATACCCTATTATTTAATTAATATTCATTATCAATTATCCCTTCATCTTAATATATTTCTTCTATCATCTTTAAATCCTAGCCTAAAGTAAATAATTATCTTTTATTATTTACTCCCATCAATTATCCCTTTCATCCAAAGATTAAATAAATAATCTATTTATTCAATTCCCATCATGTCACATCCTCTATAACTTTCCTCTAATCCTAATTAATTTGCATAATCTTGGATTAAGGATGTGTGCATTCCAAATCCTTGATTAAGGAGTTTTCACATCCTCCATAAAATTCAAGTTGTCCCTAATCTCCCTCCATTAGCCTAATTCCCCCACTAATCCCTCACTTGCACATCTTAATCCTTGATTAATTAGGCTATTCTAACACATGGTCAACCCCATAATAAATGCTACCCACATACCAATGGAATTTTTAATTCCATTTTATTCCTCCAATACCCCTCATAGAATTTTTAATTCCATTTTACAATACCCATGTCCTTTCCACTAGAGTTTTAAATTCAATTTATCTATCAAATTTTAATTCCTCTTCCCTTTCCCCAAGAAATATTAAATTATTTTGTATTATCCCCATGTCCCTAATTAATTTTTAATTCCTTTTATCCTTCCCATCCACATTAAAAAGGGAATTTTTAATTCATTTGGTCAATTGTTGATCTCAACCCTTGATCTTCTTCCCCCTTTCAGTCTCCATTGTCCATTCCCATCTCAATTGGATAAATGACTAACACTTAGTCATTTTGAAATACAACCACAATAATTCACCCAACTTCATGAAAATAAGCTCTCTCATTCAACCTCCATAGCCATTTCACATGCATTTACATCCATATTTGCACCCAAATCAAGCAAGCACAGGCCATTATGCTATTAGAATTGACATAGAGTAGACATCTAATGACATCGAGGGGACAAAAAAACTCATCAAGCTCAAACAAGGAAATATTTTGGTATTTTATTTTTAAGTTTGAGTTTCAAATTTAAGCCTTAATCTAGGTGTTTTGTTTAATTTTTATCCTTTTTCTTGAGTTTTTTGTTACATTTTAGATGCGGTAAAAACACTAAATGCACATCTAATCCACCCCATTCCTCTATCCTAATCATAGAATCCATCCCTAATCCATCATTTAGGATCCTAAGCTTAATTAATTTATCTAATCCAATTTGAGGCCATAACCAACATCTTAACCATCCTTCATAATCCAAATCAAAATCCTTCTTTTCTAATCCATTTTCATCCTCTATCTATCATCATCCTTAAACCACATCCCCCATTATCATCCTTAATCCACATCTTTCATTATCACCCTTAACCATTATCCCTCATCATAATTTTAATCCAATTCCCTTATCAACCTAATCCCATCCTAACCAAATCCTAATCTAATCCATCTATCGTTATCCAAAACCTAATCATCCATATCCATTTATCTATCTCAACCATACATGGAATCCATAATCCTTAATAAAAAAACCTTCACTTGAGCATCAAAAAGTTTTTAAGGACTTAATATCCTTCATACCCCAAATCCTTTCATCATCACCCAAATCCTTCATCTAAGGATCCTATCCTTAATCCACTATAATACATTTCAAATCTAATCTCACAATAAAAATCAAGACTATAATTTGATTTCATATGTAATCCAAACTTCCTTAAGAACATTAGCCTATCTTAAGTATAGTTATAAAATCCATTCAAAAATTGCTTAAATTTTTTATCCTATCTTAAGTATAAATAATCAAACTTAATCAAATCAAATAATTTTAAGGTCTTTAAATTTGATCCTAAGTCTAATCCCATCCCCCACATTCATCCTCATATATTATTTTTCTAATCCCCCATCCATTCCTAATTCTTCATCATAATTTTCACCCTCATTCAAAATAAATCCTAAAATATCCTCTTCTAATCAATACCCAACCTTATCTAACCATCTAACCTATCCTCCATCCAACCCAATCTATTCTAATCCATATTCATCAATCCTAGCCTAATCTAATATCATGAGCCCGTATCCTAAAGCAAAAATCCCAAAAATCGTAATCAAATCCAACCTTAATCATATTGATGATGATGAAAATAGACTTTTTGACCAACCTAAATATGATCTCTATGATGATAGTGGGATAATTATGGATCACCTTGAATCCATAATCTTGAGATAAAACTCTCCAAGACTTCACCAATCACCTATTCAAATTTTCCCTCAAATCTCACCCACATCCTTACCACCCATGACATCCCCATGGTTCTCAATAACCATTTTTTCCTCAACCACTACTTCAATAATGATATAGATGCCATGCTTATATATCTCCTTGGAATTGGTGCTAAAATTCCATCATCCCCACCTTCATCAAATCCAAATCCATCCCCTCTTTCTTATCCTTCCCCTTCCTTTGACAAGGGAAACCAAGCCTCTAGCCAAAATTTCCCTCCAACCCCATCCACATACCAAATCCTCATCCTCATCCTCAATTTACCAATACATATAATCTTCCACCTCGTATTCCACTTGTTCATCCCCCACATCCTTACAATCCACATCACCCAAAGCCTACCAATAAAATTCATTCGATTTCCCTCATAATAATTGGCTCCAAAGAGTATTTGCAAAGGTGCTTGATTCCCCATGAAAAAACAATTTTTTGCAATCTTCCCATGCCATGCATATAACTTCATCACTTCTATATCAAGATAGATCCCAATTGCCTAGATCTCATGAATCCTCTACTACTCTGTTCATCCAAGTTGAAGAATCAATCCAACCTCCCCCATCACATCATCCAAATGAAATGAAATATGTCCATGTCTCATAATCCAAATCATGCTAACATAGATTCCCCTTCATATAGAGATCAAAGGAACGCACTCTTCTCCATCACATGATCCTCTTCCATCTCATGATCCCATTTACAATAAAGAAATATATATTCCTTCTATCCCATCCAATGATCCCATTCCCAATCAATAAAAAGATATCCCTTCATCCCCCTATCATGATCCCCTCTCTCCCACTTCATCTAATGACATCCTTCCATCCCAAGATTGAAGTAAATATTCCACTTCATTGCATTATCCCTCTCTAAATCAAGATAAAAGTGCACCTTCCACCCCATCTAATTATCATCTCCCCTCTCATGATAAAATCACACCTCCCACTCCATGTCATGATCCCTATCCATCTCGTATAACCAAGATCACACTATACCATCCACCCCATCCCATGATCCTACCCCAAGTCAAGGTCAAAGAATCCCTTCATCTACATGTCATGATCCTAATCCTCCACAAGATTCCATCACCCCCATCCAAGATACCTATGAACCCCATACTTATCAAATGGGTTCCTCCACATTCATCCAAGTTGGGTTACTCCATGATCCTATCATTCCTCCCATGTCATATCCCCATCAAAATGGAATTTCATATTTCTTTGAAAACAAAAATTATCCCATTGCAAAAAAGATATGTCAAACTATGCATTATCAAGGAAAAGGGTTAGGCCTTCATGAGAAATACATCTTAGAATAGTCTCTTAATATCAAAGAAAATCCAAAACATCATGGCCTTTCATACAAAGATCAAGATGTTGGTAAATCTCCAATTCATTCCAAATCCAAAACCCCTCCATCTAAACCCAAATATCCACATTCCCCATCCTCCAAATCTATCTTGGGCCCTTATGTTTTGAATCCCAATCCATCATCCCTTCCATCCTTTCTGGGTTCCTATGTCCCAAAATGGTCCTCCATCCCCTCCATCCATCTTGGGTCCTTACATTTTGTTGCTTCAAAGAAAAATTTGATGCCCTAGATGTTGATTCTCAGGTACTAATGAATATATGCCCCCATGGGAGATGAATTGGATAAAATTTTGAATTTTTTAAAATTTTGATGATTTTTGGAAATTTTACTTGGATTTTATGTCCGTTTCATCGACTGATAAGGATGATTTTATGAAAACCTCTATTGAAGGATTGATATGAAGATGAAGAACTTTGGTTTTGCCCTGATTGATGTTTTTTTTTATTGATTTAGCATGTGATAGTGAATTTGTGATGATTGATTGATGATAACTAATAAGAATGATAATAGTATTGATAAGTGATGTCATGATGAATGAGCCTCACTGATAGGATAGATTGATAAAAAAAATTTCATGATTGATGAGTAAAAGAATAGTAAGATAGATAAAACAAATTTCATGATTGAAAAAAAAATAGTAAGAGTGATAAATTTGCTTTCTTGATTGATGAAAAACAAATAGTAAGATAACTCATAAATTTGTCCTCATGATTAAAAAAAAATAGTATGATTGATTTTATTAGTAATTGACCTCATGATAGGTGAGGATCAATGATATGATGATGATGATAGTGTTGTCATTGTGGGAATGATATATCCCTAGATCAGCACAAGGATGATTGATTGATGAACCTCATGATAAGCGAGGTTAAGTTGATTGGTTGAACTTGATTATGGGGGAGGTTGATTGGATTGATGAAACTCATGATAGGTGAGATTGAGTTGATTGATGAACCTCATGATAGGTGTTAGAACCAAAATTTTCAATTAAAATCCTAAGCCTTTTTATCCATTTGAGCCCATATTTCCCTATCTTTTCATAAAAATTTTACATTTCATTCCCTGTCCACTTTATCATACACTTCAAATCCTTACTATTCCCTTAGAAATAATTTCATATTTCCTTCACCGCTTTACCACAGCCTCCCACAATGAGCTCACGGTATGGCAATAGCAGCTAACGAAGTAGGCAGAAGACAGTCACCATAGTATTGCTAGTAGTCAGGCCAGTGACCACGGTAGTGGTTAGCAGAAAGCAAAGGGGGGGCCACTATGTTACCATGGATAGTCATCTGATAGACTATGGTGACTACAATGATAGGGTAAACAACTGATAAGGTAGCGAAGTGGCTAATGGGTAGCGGTTACCACGATACCATAGCCACTAAAATAATGACCGTGGTGACTATGGTAAATAGTCAATAAGCAGTGGAGGTGATAGTGAAGCGGCAGGGTGGTGGTCAATGAGTGGTTACGACTATACTGTAGCCGCTAAAATATGGACCATGGTGACTATGATAGTTTACAAGATAATTGACATGGTAGCATTGAAACAGTCCCTACTATATCACGGTTGGTCAACGGAATGACCGTGGTAGAGCGGTACAAGTAAAGAAAGCCACAGGAAATATTAAACTGAAATTTTAAAAAAAATTGACTATAGTCAGAAATATTTAAATTACTGATAAGGCAACCTATTTAAATATTTCATTTTTATTAGAATGCAAAATAGTTATGGTGAGTAAAAGGAAAGGTTGTGGTTGTTGAACTGTGATATAAATATTTGTGAAAAAATTAGTCACAAAGGTTAGAGATGTGGGGGATTTTTTTCACTATGATAACAGAACTGGGGTTAAAAAGGCAATGAACAGTCCTTCTTGAAACTGGTGTAATAGTTTAAATATATTCAAAATAGTGCAATTTATTTTGAGTTCATTTGTTGAGATGACATAATTTGTGAATTTCTTATTTGGTTGTTTTCATTTAGAATTTCTTAAATCCTTTAAATTAGGACAACACGTATATATTTGATTTATCATGGTGCAGTTATCACTTTGTGTGGTTTGATTTATAGGTGTCTGCAAAGCCAAAATTAAATTCTTTAAATCAAGTCATAGTGATTTTGGAATTTAGGTTGGTTGTTTGAAGAAGAACCTGGAAGGAAAATATTCAAGAGTAATTTATGCAAGCCATAAATTGAAGTGAAATAATATGCCAGTCATAGAATTTCATATTTTTAATATGCTCAACAATTTGAATTAAGATTGGATAGGGAAACACCTTGGATCCTTTTTAATTTTGACTCCATTTCCCAATAGATAGGAGGCACTGATCAACAATATCCCAGAGGATAAAATTCCTAACAAGTAATATATTCAAATCTTTTCTCTTATGTAGTGGGATAACTTGTAGCATTTTTGTCTATTCACTACCTTTTACCATTGTGGGTAGACTGTTTGGCATGAAATTCATTTTAAATCTGCATGTTTCACATAGGTTCACCCACCTAGGTCTTACAGAACCTAAAGAGTAGAAGGTTTAATTGTATAATTGGCCTTGTATGTTGTCCAAGAATGTTAAGGGTCTAGCAAACTCTTATGGTTAAAACCTGCATTATTGAGTACCAGTAGTTTGACGACTCTGTTGGGGAACATAATCTAAAAATAAGCCTTGCTATAGAGTCAGTATCTTGTAGAAGACTCTGCTAGGAATAAAGAACTATAGATTTTCTCACTTTTTGAAAGTGAGTGGCGACTCTGAATGAACAAATATATTGAGACTGATAAATTGAAATATATATCAAAAAAAAATCTTCCTAGAGTTCAGACTATAACAACTGCTCCTAAAATGCAAGGAAGAAGGTATTTGTACAAATATGGTGATGGTCCTAATGCCAAAAACAAATGGATAGAGAAGAATGATAAAGGTAAAAGGGTGATCGATGAAATGGGACCATCAGACAAAAATAAAACATCGAAAGCATCATTGGAGATACACAATTCATATGGCACACTAGCAAATGAAGACTGCCCTTCCAGAGAACCTCGCACTCCTGAGGAATTGAGGAATCCCTTTTATCAACCAGATCCTAAGAAGGTTGAAGAATTCATGGCTGAATGTGAAGCTAAAAGAGAAAGAAGACAACAAGAATATGATCAGAAAATGGCATTTCTTGAAGAGAATTAGGATGGACTTGGCTATGAAGCAACCTCTGAGGAGAATTATGAACTTATGGCCAAGGATGAAATAAATGTAGGACTGGAACATGAGAGACAAGAGGTGGAAAGGGAAAGAATAGAATACGAGCAGAGGCTCCAAGCAATTAGAGAACTTGAAGAATTGAAATTGAGGAAAGTGCAGATTAGTACTCAAATGGCTAATTTGCAAAAATATGTGCCACCTCATAGGCAAGCGAACAATAATGCAAGCTCATCAAATTCCTCATAGGCCTACCAAAATCAGCCAAGGAATCAAGGTAGATATCAAAATATTCAACCACAAAATCAAGGTGTTCAGCCACCTCCTTATCAACAACATGTACCCCCACAAGGTCAGAAATATGTGGCAAATAATAATCCATTGTACCAGTTTCAGTATTACTAAATTCCTCCTCCACAATATGCAACCATGATTAGGTAGTTTGACTTGGCTGGACTACAAATATGCCCTTACCCTATGGACAATAGTTAGAGAATTTTGGTCCCAAAATTCACAGGGAGCAGTGCTACTGCATTGAAGAGAATTTAAGGATTTTTAATGCTTTTATGCAAGATTTAGATATGCAGTATGAAGATATACAAATGAGGATATTTATGATGTCACTGACTAAAGATGACAAGGATTGGTTTAATAGTCTACCAACAACTTCTATTAGTTATATTCATGTGTTTTATGAACAATTTCTTGAGTAGTATGGTAATCAATATGAACCTGAATTTGCATTGCATGAATTGGTGACTATTTAGAAGCATCAAAATGAATCATCTTATGATTTCAACCAGAGATTTTCTAAATTGCATAATAAGATACCTCTTGGATCTAAATTGGTTGATCCTGCTGCATTGAGTATTTATCTAAAAGCTTTTGATCCTAAGATAGGTTATGAGCTCAGGAATAGGGGTCCTAGGAATTTGGCTGAAGCTCAAAGGATAGCACTCAAAATTGAAAATAGTAGGAAGGCTATAGGGATGATTTCCAAGAGGGATAACCCTAGGGTTCCCCAATATGCTCCTCCAAATAAACAAGAAAGCACATATAGGAATGAGAAGCCAAGACTACATGACATGCCTTATAATACAAATTGGAGAAATGGAAAGCCAATGATGGATGGGCCAAGAAATAAAGAGACACCTGACCCTTTGAAGAAGAGAGGGACATACATGGTTGGTAATGGTCCTTGGTGTTCAGTTTTTGACTTGCCACATTCTTCAGAACATTATGTTGTAGCTCAGTCAGTGCCAGGAAAAGATATGGTAGAAAACAATAATGAAGAAGACAAGGAAAATTAATTTGACTTCTCATATTCTTCACTCAGTAGAGACAGTATATTCATCTTCAGAAGAGGGAGGATATAATATGATGTTGATCATCAGAAATATAATGTTTACATGGCAGAGCAACAAAATTTTTCTGATTATGAAGAAAGTGATGATGAACAAGGTTTCCCTACTACATCATATCAAACTAATAAGGGAAATATGAAGAGACCAACTGGGGAAGAAATGAAAAGATTGACTATTGCAGTAGTTGAGCTGGCTAAAATAAAGTATCAACTAAGGAATAGAATAGTGAATGAGAATGAAGGGGTTCCAAAAGGAATATTTTTGAAAGATAAAAAGATGTCCCATGAAATATCAAAAAATACAAATGATGAGCCCCCTCATAACAAGGAACATAAGTATGTTCCCAAAGAAGAAAATAAAGAATTCCCCAAGGATAAACCAAAAATGGATCAGACATCAACGAGGGAGAAAGAGGAGAACAAAGGTGAACCAACAGAGTAAAAGAAGTGGATAAGAGCTGAAGCTGCATCTTTTAATTTTGTGCAAGCTTTATCCCAGGTAAAAATATTTGTCCCATTACTTGAAATGATGAAAATTAAAGATTATAGGGAGAGTTCTATTCAATTGATGTCCGGTGGGAGGAATCAAGTTGTGAACTTTGAACAAAATGAGAATCCTACAATTGCTGACAAGAAAGGAAAGATAATTTTTTTAGAAATTGGCTTAAATGATGCATTGATGAACACACCACAAATTGATCCATTTTTCACTACCTTACTCATAAATGGTAAATTTCTAAGAAATTGTATGATAGATTCAGGTGCTTCTATGAATATTATGCCAGTAAGGGTAATGAAACAACTTGGCATGTGGACAGATATTGAGGGTGGTAAATGTTATGCTATGGATAGTAGGCATGTCCTAGTTGTGGGGATTATGAAAGATGTAGAAGTAAAATTAGTAGCCTATCCACAAGCAACTTATAACATTGATATAACTGTGATTGATACACCTCCTCAATTTGGAATGCTTTTGTCAAGATAGTGGACTGCAACAGTTGGAGGTAATGTACAATTTGACTTATCATATGCCACAATACCAGTTAATGGTGAAGAGGTAAAATTATGTAGAGAACCAAAGGTGAATCAAATTGTTGAGTGTGTTCCTCAAGAACAACTTAATTGCTTCTGTGATGTAGATCTGGGGAGTTTTAGAGTAGAATTATCTCAGCCTGAACTAGTGAATACTGACCCAATTGATAAGCTTGTCTCTAGAAATCAGCAGGGTGTGTGGAAAATATATTTTGATGGGGCATGTAGTCAAGAAGGTAATGGAGCTGGAGTATTTTTCATATCACTTGAAGGTACAACATTTAAACATTCATTTTTGTTGGCTTTTGAATGTACAAATAATGTGGCCAAGTATGAAGCTTTGTTGATTGGTTTGAACATGGTTGTAAAGCATAAGATTAAACTTTTGTCTACTTTGGGAGATTATGAGTTAGTTGTGTCACAAGTTAGATCAAAATATGCTGAAAAGAACAAGAGGCTGAAACAATATAGAAATGTTGTGTGGAATATAGTTGAAATATTTGATGCATTTTCAATTGAATGGATAGATATATCTGAAAACTTGATGGCTGATTTTTTGGCTAATGTAACCTTGAAGAAAGATGATATCACTTTGGCAAGAGTGTATCAGGTTGAATTTAAAACAAAACTAGAAATCCCTAAAAATATATATAGTTGGCAAGTTTTTGATGATGATACCAACCTTTTGAAGTTTCTTCATTGTATAGATAGGTATGACGTACAGGTGATTGATTTTAATGATTTTGTGGAAGAAGTGGATGGGAAACAAACTATATTTGGGAAGGAAGTTTTGTAGCTGAAAACTAACAAGATTCCAAAAGGGATTGTGGCATTGGAGAGTGTATGATGGGAGTGATCATTCCCTCATAAAGCAAACACTAGTTAAGAAAGAAGATATTGAAGAAATAAATTTGGGAATTGAATTAGCACCAAAAATGGTTTATATTGGAAATAAAATAAGCCCAACCATCAAAAGAATGTTGATTACATTGCTAAGAAAATACAAGAATGTGTTTTCTTGTTCTTGTGACGATTTAAGGGTATATAGAGAAGATCTTTTTCAGCATGAGATTCCACTTAAGCCTGACGCAAAGCCATTTAGACAGAAGTAGAGGCCTATCAACCCAATTCTAGAATCTAAGATGCAAGAGGAGCTAGCAAAGCTCAGAGATGGAGGTATCATAAAACCCATTAGGTATTCAACATGGGTCTCAAATTTGGTCCCATTCAGGAAGAAAAATGGGGACATAAGACTCTGTGTGGACTTTAGAAATCTGAATGTTGCTTCCTTGAAAGATAATTATGCTCTTCCAAACATGGAGGAGATATTGCACAAAGTGATAGGATGTGAGCTATTATCAATGATGGATGGATTTTCTGGTTATAAACAATTCAAAGTCAAAGAATCTGAGTAGTACAAGACATCATTCACTACACCATGGGGAACCTATGTTTATATAAGAATGCCATTTGGTCTCACAAATTCAGGAGATACCTTTCAAAGGGCCATGGATGTGGCATTTGCAGATCTAATTAATGCTATAATGGTGGTATATCAAGATGGCCTCACAACTTATTCCAAAAGGGAAGAGGACCATGTTGTTGATTTGGAGAAGATCTTCATCAAAGCCTTGGAGTATGGTATAAGTCTTAATCCTATAAAAAATCATTTTTTTATTACAGAGGGTAAAATTTTGGGGGATATTGTATCAAAAGATGTGGTTAGGATAGATCTTGAAAGGGTAGAGGCCATTGATAAAATTCTCATTCCTAAAACTGTCAAAGCAATCCAATCATTCTTTGGCCAAATAATTTTTTTTAGGAGGTTTGTGTCCAATTTTGCTGAGATTGTTAAACCTATATCTAAAATGTTGAAAAATGGAGAAAAATTGGACTAGACTTTTGAAGCTATGGATTCCTTCATATCTATAAAAAGAGCTATCAAAAAAGCCCCTATCCTAAAGTCCCCTAATTTTACTAAGCCATTTCAGATTTTTTCTTTTGCTTCATTCCATACCATAACTATTGTAATGTTACAAAAAATTGATGAAGGTCATGAGCAACCTGTTTCTCTTTTTAGTAAATCTTTGCAGGGGTCAGAATTGAAATATGACATTATGGAAAAATAGGCTTTTGCACTGGTCAAAGTAGGAAAGGCTTTCAGACCTTACCTTGTTGGAGCTAAGGTCATTGCTTATGTCCCACACGCAGCCGTGAAGGGTATTTTGGTGCAGATAGAATTGACAGGGAAGAGATGTAGGTGGATTAACAAAATTCAAGAATTTAACATGGAGATTTAGATTACAAAGTTGGTATGAGGACAGGGACTAGCTAGGCTGATGGCAGAAACAAATATTGAAGCAAACCAGATCTGCAATGTGCAACGTAAGGGTGAAATCATAGCAAGTATTGAGCATACTCCATGGTATACAAAGGTAATGTGTTATCTGAAACATATGAAGTGCCCTAAAGGGTTCAATGATAATCAAAGGAGATCCTTGAAGTTGCAGGCTTCTAAATATGTTTTTTTAAAAGGGGGTCAATTATGGAAAAATAGGGATGGTATATTGTTGTTATGTTTAGATGAATCCCAAGAAAAATATGTTTTGAAAGAAATGCATGAAGAGATGTGTGGAGGCCACTATTCTGCTAAAAATACTGCACACAATATTCTCAGGGCTGGTTATTATTGGCCTAGGGTATTCAATGATTCCATTACATATGTGAGGAAGTGTGAGGCTTGTCAAAAGTTTTCAGGAAAGTTGAAGTATCAGGGAGCATTGCCACTTAGACCTTTGTAGGTAGAAGAACCTTTTCACCAATGGGGAGTTGATCTCATTGGAGAAATACAAGATAGATCAAGTGGAGGGCACAAATGGATACTAGTGGTTACTGATTATTTTACTAAGTGGGTGGAGGTTGTTCCAACTAGGCAAGCAATGAGCAAAGTGGTAGTGAATTTTCTAATGGAGAATGTTATGACTAGGTTTGGTACTCCAGTCAAATTGATCACAAATAATGGGATGTGTTTTAGATCATATGAGTTTAAATATTTTTCCAAAACATATGGATTTAGTATTTATTATTTTTCCCCATATCATCCACAAGCCAATGGTCAGGCAGAGTCAATTAATAAAAATCTTTTGAAGATAGTTAGGAGGATGTTGGATACAAACAAAATGGCATGGGATTCAATGTTAAGATTGGTTGTATGGGTAGATAGAATTACAGTAAAAAGGGCAATTGGAAAATCTCCATTTGAGTTGGTATATGGGACACAGGCTAGGATGCCATTGCAGAATATTTTGCTAGTATATAACTTTATTTTGCAAGAAGACTTGGATGTTTTTGATCCAATGGAGGAAAGAATGGAACAAATTGCAGAGCTTGAGGAAGTGAGAAGAGTTGCTTAGAAGCATAATGTGAAATTTCAGTCACAAATGAAGTACCTTTTTGATAAAAAGGCCAAGAAGAGAAAATTTGAAAAGGATGACTTGGTGTTGATGTGGAATGCTCGGTGTTAGGATAGGGGGAAGCATGGCAAGTTTGAAGCTTTATGGCTTGGGCCTTTTTTCATAACTGGTAAAGGAGGTGAAGATTCATATTTCCTACAAAACATGTCTTGAGAGGAGCAGTAGTTTCCTGTACAAGGGCAGTTCCTGAAGCATTTCTTCTCTCAAGGATTAGCAAGGGGTCAAGGATTGCTAGTGCATGGACAATTCTTAATAACCCTCTTTAAATGTTATTTCCATGCATAGTAGTTTAGAAAATTATTGTGGGTCTGGGTTTTCCAGTACATGGACATTATCAGGAGTTCCCTTTTTGAAAGCTTTGCTTTCTTTCCATGTGCAGTAGATTAGGGTCTTTTTTTGCCTTCCTTTCTCCTTTCTCTATTTTCCATCTTTTATCTCCTTCACTCTTTCATTCCCTCCATCCTCCATTGCCTTCATATTCTAGACCATTCATGTCTTGGTCTTCTCTCCCAGTTGCATTTTGGATTCTTGCAATGATTGTATAACCACTCATCCCCAACAGGAGCCACTATTAGAACCAAAATTTTCAATTAAAATCCTAAGCCTTTTTATCCATTTGAGACCATATTTTCCTATCTTTTCATAAAAATTCTTCATTTCATTCCCTATCCACTTTATCATACACTTCAAATCCTCACCATTCCCTTAGAAATAATTTCATATTTCCTTCACCGCTTTATCATGGCCTCCCACAATGAGCTCGTGGTATGGCGGTAGTAGCTAATGGAGTGGGAAGAAGACAGTCACTGTAGTACCACTGGCGATCAAGCCAGTGACCATGGTAACCATGGTAGCGGTTAGCAGATGGAAAAGGGGGGGCCACCGCATTACCATGGACTATCATCCGATAGACCACGGTGACTGCAATGATAGGGTAAGCAACCGATGAGGTAGCGAAGTTGCTAACGGGTAGCAGTTACCGTGATATCATAGCCACTAAAATAATGACCAAGGTGACTACGGTAAATGGTTAATAAGCAATGGAGGTGACAGCGAAGTAGCAGGGTGGCGGTCAATGAGCGGTTACCACTATAACATAGCCATTAAATTGAAGACCGTAGTAACGTGGTGATAGTGAAGGCAATGGAAAATGGTCAGCAACAGAGGAGGCACCGCATTACCGTAGCCACTAAAACATAGACCGTGATGCGTGCAGTAGTTTATGAGATAACTAGCATGGTAGTATCAAATAAGTCACTGCTATACTATAGTTGGTCAACAAGATGACCGCAGTAGAGCAGTACAAGTAAAGAAAGCCATGGGAAATATTAAAGTGAAATTTAAAAAAAACTCGACTATAGTTAGAAATATTTAAATTGCCGATAAGGCAACCTATTTAAATATTTCATTTTTATCAGAATGTGGAATGGTTATGGCGGGTTAAATGAAAGGTCATGGTTGTTGAACTGTGATATAAATATTTGCAAAAAAATCAGTCATAGAGGTTGGAGAGGTGGGGGATTTTTTCCACTATAACAAAAAAATTGGGGTAAAAAAGGCAATGAATAGTCCTTCTTGAAACTGGTGTAATAGAGTAAATATATTCAAACTAGTGCAATTTATTCTAAGTTCATTTGTTGAGATGACATAATTTGTGAATTTCCTATCTAGTTTTTTTCAATTAGAATTTCTTAAATCATTTAAATTAGGACAACAATTATATATCTGATTTATCATGGTGTAGTTATCACTTTGTGTGGTTTGATTTATAGGTGTCTGCAAAGCCAAAATTAAATTCTTTAAATCAAGTCATAGTGATTTTGAAATTTAGGTTGGTTGTTTGAAGAAGAACCTAGTAGGAAAATATTCAAGAGTAATTTATGCAAGCCATAAATTGAAGTGAAATAATATGCCAATCATAGAATTTCATATTTTTAATATGCTCAACAATTTTAATTAAGATTGGATAGGGAAACACCCTGGATCCTTGTTAATTTTGACTCCATTTCCCAACAGATAGGAGGCACTGATCAACAATATCCTAGAGGATAAAATTCCTAAAAAGTAATATATTAAAATCTTTTCTTTTATGTAGTGGGATTACTTGTGTCATTTTTGTCTATTCACTACCTTTTGCCATTGTGGGTAGACAGTTTGGCAGGAAATTCATTTTAAATTTGAATGTTTCACATCAATTCACCCACCTAAGTCTTGCAGAACCTAAAGAGTAGAAGGTTTAATTGTATAACTGGCCTTGTATGTTGCCCAAGAATGTTGTAAGGTTTTGGCAAATGCTTATGGCTAAAACCTACATTTTTGAGTACCAACAATAAGAAAGGTTGATTTGATTGGTTGATGCTCATGAGATTTGATTAAAGTCTCACCAATGCTGATTAGATTGATAGGTTGATTGGTTTTCTTTTGATTTTTTATTATATGTATAATTCTTTATATCTTTGAATATCCTTATACATTTGACATCATGATTTTAAGGTTATATGATATGCATCTATGATTATGAATTATGTGTCTATATGATGTGTATATGTGATGATGATCTTGATGATTATGATAGATGCATTTGATTACAATGTTATGATTATATGTGATGTTTTGTAATGATGAATTATGATAATGTGATGCAAATGATTATGTTTTAGGGTCTTAAGCTTAAATGAGTGAATCTATCCAACTTCCAAGAGTTGTGGGAAGGTTGCCATAGTTGATTCTTTGTTAAATTAAGATTTCACAAAACTTGACATATATCCCAATTCTTTTGAAAATATGAAGAGACACACTCATTTAAGCTTAGTGATCCACTTTCCTAATGCCACTATATGAAATGATTTTGATTATGTAAATGTGATGCACTTCTTTTTTGTTTTTTCGATGAAAATATTACAATGTGATGTATAGATGGATGAATGATGTTGTAATGTTTTCTAATGTTCGCGAATGATGATACAAGTGATATGTAATAATATTTTTTTCTAATTGATGAAAATGATAATGCAAGTGATTTGTAACTATATGAAAATGATGTGTTTTTGGAAATGTCAAGTGTACTCAATCCCTTAAGAGATAACCTCATTGTTGTAGCTTTGGAAATCCAATAAATACATATGCAAACTAACATGGATGCAATATACTCTAACCATGTAGATCTTGTATTCAAAATTTCTCATTCATAATAGCCAATTTGTCATGCTTTTTATTATCATTGAGCTTTTTGAAATGTTGAAAGTTAATACAAGCATCGATATATGATTGGACCAAGATGACCTGAGTATTGTTTGCGTAACAAACAAGAGTTAACCATTTTCCTGTACAAATTGTGAAATGTCATCAATGATACATTGTAGAGCATGTCCCACAAAAAATTTATATAGTAATAATGATTATCTCACAAAAATAAATCAAACAAAATCATATTCCTTCCTTATGACTATAGTTCAATACATCATTGAATTACTCTAGAGATATGATGTCATCAAATTGTGCTTTAAGTTTTTCATTCATTTTATTCAGATTAAGATCATCCAGTTTGATTCAGTTTATGTGTGACATGTCTAATAACTATTTTGACTAGACTTTATTGGATATTAGATTTTTGATATGATATTTTGATACTTGACACATATTGTTGTTTGTCTACCAAAATTTCAAAATCCGATTGCCCCTAGCGAGTTTGCATGTTGACTCCCAATTAGATACAACCTACTGTTAGGAATGTAAACAACGATCATGAAGCCATGATGGAATCCTTTTCGTTTCAAGTAAATTTTGTACACATGCTCTAGATATGATGGCAAGGGATGAATTTGATGCTGATAAAAATGGATAAGAATGAACAATGCAGGACATAACCAAATAGATGGAAGAGCTGACCAAATCACAAACAATGCCTATTTGCCAGGTTTTCACCATTTGTTTTTATTGCACTTTTTCAGAATTTTTTTGCTGTCATCAAGATGCCTGTTTGCTAAGTTTTCATCAAGGCAACACTTTTTTTATTTTTTTTCATGACTTTTTATGCTGTTTTTGTATTTTTCTAGGACTTTTTATGATGTTTTGTATTTTTTTTCAAGACTTTTTAGGTTATTTGTGTATCTTTTCTAGACATAGAACTTCTTCAAATGAATTCTATTGATTGGATCTTCAAATAGGTCCCCTTCTAGTGTAGATAATTGATATTCTCTAGAACCATATGCAACGATGATGACAAATGGAACCAACCAATTTGGTTCAAACTTTCCTTTCTTCTCTTGATCTTTTTGGTTGCGGGGATTTTCTTTCAGGACCAAGTCACCCACTTGAAATGTTCGCAGTCTGACTCTGTGATTGTTTCTGTGGGACATGATTTGTTGATAACCCTTAAAGTGATTGACTACACTTTGTCATCTCTCATCAAGTAGCTCTAGTTCTTGTAGTCTTGAAACTTTATAATCCTCATTAGTTATGAGTCCCTTTAGTGAGACCCAAAGTGGAGGAATCTCAACTTCTAGTGGAAAGATTTCTTTTTTTCCATCAACCAGGGCATATGGGGTGGCACCTATCGATGTGCTAATGTTGGTTTTGTATGCTCACAAAGTTGGATTTAACTAGACATGCCAATCATGACCAACATCATTCACTGTATTCTTCAGGATTTTTAGGATTGTCTTGTTTGAAGCTTCTACTTGGCTATTTCCTTGTGGATAATAAGGCATAGAGAACCTATGTTGGATGTGAAATCTTTCATAGATTTCATCAACATCTTGATTTTTGAAAGGTCTTCCATTATCTGTGATGATCAATTTGGGAATGCCATACCGACATATGATATAGTTCAGAATAAAGGATGAAATTTTTTTGTCAGTAATAGTTGTTAATGGAACAACTTCAATCCACTTAGTAAATTACTTAGTGTCCATGATAATGGACTCATGTCCATTTGATGATGATGGGTGTATATTTCTGACTAGATCCAGTCCCCACTGAGTGAAAGGCCATGTTGTGGTGAAGGGTTGTAGTTCTTGAGCATGAGCATGAATAAGGTTTTCGTGTATTTGACACTTTGGAAACTTCTTTACAAAGGTGAAAGACTCTTTTTCCATAGTTGGCCAATAATAATCCATTCTAAAAAGTTTCTTAGCTAAGGTCAATCCACTTGAATGAGTTCCACAAATACCACCATGAACCTCTTGTAAGGCCTTTTCAGATTCATCACGTTCAAGACATCTAAGGAGGGTACCATCAAGACCATGTCGATAAGAGTATCAATGATTAAGGTGTAGCGAGAAGATTGGCATATACAATTTCTCTTTTGATTTTGGGAAAAATCCGAGGGTAAGATAGTATCCTTCAAGTAGGTATAGATTTTTCTATATAAAGGGGAATCAAAACCCATTAGATGACAAATGATTTAGGTCTCAAGATTATCATAGGTAGGAGAAAACAATTTTTCTACCAGGAAATCGTACCGTTCTTGGTTCTCTGACAACTGTAGTAGTGATGCAATTGTAGCCATGGCATCTGTAACTTTGTTGTTAGTACATGGAATTTGCATGAACTTGATCTCAACAAAGTATTTCTTGAAATCATCCACCATGTTTTTGTATGGCATCAAATTTTCATCTTTAGTTTGATATTCACCATTTATTTGATTTATAACAAGTTGGGAATCACCAAAAACTTGCATTTTTGTGATCCTCCAATCCAAAGCAAATCTCATTCCAATTAACAACGCTTCATACTTAGCTATGTTATTTGTACAAGGAAACATTAGTCAATAAGATTTTTTAAATGTCTTTCCTTGAGGTGTGATGAAAATAATTCCTGCCCCTGAGCCATTTTGAGTGTAGGATCCATCAAAATAAAGTGCCCATGACTACTTAGTGGTTGTTGTGAATACATCAACATCAAGAAAATCAATGTGTATTGGATGTTCTACTTACATTGGTGCCTCTTCCAACTGATCCAGTATAGCATGTGCTTTGATCACCTTTCAATCCACATAGTGAATGTCAAACTCACTTAGAATCATGACCCATTTAGCTAACCTACCAGTTAAGGTTGGCTTTCTTAGAAGATACTTTAAAGGATCAATTTTAGCCAGCAATTTGACTGAATGAGCTAGCATATAATGTTGCAAAATTTGAGAAGTAACCACTACTGCCAAATAAGATTTTTCAATGAAAGTATGGTTTAAATCATGGCTTGTCAAAGTTTTGCTGATGTAATATATTGCACGCTCTTTTCTTGTTCTATCTTCCTATGCTAGTAATGCTCCTAAGGGCACTTTTTTTGTAGAAATATACAATATAAATGGTTCACCTTGCACTGGTGGAATCAATACTGGTGGAATCATTAGCTAATGCTTTATTTGATCAAATTCTAATTCACAACTATCTTCCCATTTAAATGGAACATTCTTATGTAAGAGATGAGTGAATGGTAAACTCTTATCTACAAATTGCACAATGAATCTCCTTATGGATTGCAATCATCCTTGTAATGAGCATAGTTGAATGATGTTCCTTGGTGGTGGCATCTCGAGTATTGCTTGTACCTTAGCCACTTCAATTCCCTTTTCTGATACAATATAACCTAGGAGATTTCCAAACTTTACACCAAAGACACATTTCTTGGGATTAAGCCCAACTTTAAATTTTTCCATCTTGACAAAAATCTTAGATAATATATCTAGATATCCCTCTCTTGTGTTTGATTTGGCTAAGATATCATCTACATAATCCTCCATGAATGTGTGCATCATGTCATGAAAATTTGTAGTCATTTCCCATTGATATGTAGCTCCTTCATTTTTGAGTCTAAACGACATTACATTCCAACAATATGTACCCCAAGGACATGTGAACGTTGTTTTATCTTGATCTTCAGGTGCAATATTTATCTGGTTATACCCAGAAAATCCATCCATTAGTGAATATATAACATGTCCAATAGTCAAATCTACAATCATATCTATGTTTGGTAGAGGGAAATCATCCTTTGGGCATGCCTTATTTAAATCTCTAAAATCTATAAAAAATTTGATTCTTCAATCTAGCTTTGACATAGGTACAATTTTGGAGATCCATTCTGCATAGTCTATAGACTGAATGAATCCTACATTTAACAACTTCTTTAATTCCTCTTTGAATAGTAATGCAACATGTGGATGCATTTTTTTGAGTTTTTGCTTCATGGGTTTTGCCCCCAGCATGATGGACAAATGATGCATGATAAGATTTGGATCCAATCCAGTCATATCTGCATATGACTAGGAAAAATTGATTTTATTGCCCTTTAGGAGTTCTATGAATTTTGGGATCTCTTCCTCCATCAAGGATGCAACAAGTTGCAAGACTTTGGGTTGTTCTGTAGTACCTATATTGAGTGCCTTTGTTGGTTCTATCAAAATAGAAGATCTTTCCTGATAATGCTCAGGAAGAGTGTCAAATTTCCCATATTCCAGTGCCTCTAAAAGGTTTTCACCATCAGATACACTCTTTATTTTTCTCTTTTCATGATCTAATATTTCCTTTGTTAGGTTTTCACCATTAGATCTATCTTTTAGATTATTAATTTTGTAGCTAAAAAACTTGGAACTCTCCTGACTAAGACTTGGATCCTATGATTTTATGGTGGAACCTATTTTTGGGTTGGATGAAAAAAGGAAGTTTAGAATGGTTTCATCATTAGGGAAGGTTAGGATATCAACTGGCTCAGTTTTTTCCCAATCAATGATTCTAGGATAGAATAAGGTAAATGGATTGTCAGGTTGGGTAAGGTCACTAACGATTAAGGTCATGATACTATTATCATTCCCAGTATGGGGAAGATCTATGATGGTATCCTCTCATTGATTATATGTCTCGCTTTGAATCAAATCATCATCACTAGAGCCATGGTCATTTTATAGAATGTAATCAAGTTGAGGCCTTGAGCCTTCTCCTTATGTGAGCATGGGTGTATATATTTGTATAACATCCACTTGTTTGTTTCTCCAAAATTCATCATTATAAATGGTATCCCATTCATACTTATTCGAATTAGTATTAGAATTCTCTTGTAGTCTCAAAATTATCACAACAATCTCTTTATTGCATTTATTTTGAGTTGTTTCTTCCTTTTCACCTTCACCATATCGAAGCCCACTTTTGTCTCTTGGATGTATAGTTTTTGTTTGGATAGGTTCAACAATTCCTTCTTTTCTCTTACCTATTGGACCATTTCCTTCATAACCCATACGTTGCATTATTGTATAACCCTTTCCATATTGTTCAATGGGTAACTTGACATGTTGGACAAATTCATCTTCATCTTTATAGAGCCAATCAAGGATAGCTCTATCATCTGCTTCATTTTCTTGAGTATCTTCCTTGATAAATCTTCCATCAAAATTGGTGATGGGAATTGAAGCTTGTGTGCCTGATGTTGAAGTTTTTGTAGCCTATTGCATTGATGTTGATGGTTGACCGTGGAATTTTGGAGCTATGGGTAGATTAGAGAGACAGTGAATATTCTCGCACCCCATTATCTTTTAACTTTAGCTTGGTGTCAAAATTTCTTAGCATTTCCCTTTCTTGTTCACTGTGTTTAGAAGTAGAGATGGCCAAAGCCTCTCTCTTATGTGGAACAAATGTGTCTTGAGTTGCTCTAAGGTTAGAACAAATCCAACTTTTGTTATGATCTGTTGGTATGGTTATTTTTTGTCCATCATAAGGAAATTTTAGGCATTGATGGTATTTTGATGGTACCGCTTCCATCTCATGGATCCATGGGTGACTCAAAAGCATGCTACAGGATAAGTCTCAATCCAAAACTTGAGAAAAATTGTTCTTTACAATAGGTCCCACTCTAATAGGTAGCATGATGAGGCCCTTGGAAGCTCGTACCTCATCATCATATGCTTTGATTTTTATTTTTCTCCTTGGATCAATAGACGCTTCATAATATCCCAACGAAAGAACCAATTTTAAAGTACAAATATTTAGACTAGCTCCCCCATAAATTAAGACATGCCTAATTCAGGTTTTATGGACCATGAATTCTAGATAAAGCGATGAATTATGGGGATGTGTCATGGAGGAATCATCCTTTTCAAAAAAGGATAGACATGTTGGTGAATACAAGTGTCCCACCATGGCTTGAAAAATATTGATATCCAAATTAGGAGACACGATTGTGTCAATAAGAGCATTTTATATAATGTCCTTGTGTGCCAATGATATTTTAAGAAGCTCCACGATAGAAATTTGAGCCGATGTTTTCCATAGTTGATCGACAAAATTGTACTAGCTTAGAGGAGGAACAATTGGCTTAGATGAATTTCCTTTAACAATAATTTTAGCATGTCCCCTTGGCATTGCATTGACCTATCGATATTCTTGTTTCCCTTTACTGTGATGACATTGACTTGCTGGTCATTAGTGTAGATATGATTAATGGTAGTGTCATAGACATGATTCACGTTCTTTCTTTTGTCACTTGAGGATTCCCATTTTTGATAATTGGGAAGAGGATCCTTGAATTCCTGATGATCTTCATTTGCATTATTTCCTTCGACTGTTATGGTATGATTTTCAATCAAATCTTGAACCAAATTCTTCAAATCTTGGCAATTATTAGTCTTATGACCTCTACACCTATGATAATCGCAAAAATACGAGTCATTCCATGATGGTGGTTTGGCTCATGGCTCATAATCTCTTTGTGGTGGCAATGTGATAGCATTTTGATTTAATAGCTCTTTGAGAATTGACTCAAGAAACTAGCCCAAGGGAGTGAAACTTCATCGATTTAAAAAAATTAAGACTTGGGTTGATCATTGTTGAGATTATTATTACCATGATTATTTTCCACATTTCCTTAATTAGCATTGTTTCCTTGATTGGCATTGTTATTGTCTTGGTTACTTAAGTTTCCAGGATTTGTATTATTACATTGAACACCTGATATATTAAGAATGGTTGGCTTTTCTTTTATGTTGTTGACATCCACTACCCCATCATTTACAACATTCTTATTCCATGTCTAGAATCATGACTTGTCATTATTGTTGTTTTTGTTGTTGTTATATGAACTTGGACCATCTTTGTCAAGTTTTCATGTTCCTCTCTTGACCAAGGATTCTTCAATGGTGATCGTATTTTCATTAAATTTCTTGAATGATTGAGGACAATGAAGATTTAGCCTATAACTCATCTCTTGATTTAAACTTTCGATAAAGATTTCCATATTTTCCGTTTTAGGAATGGGATGGGAATATCTTGCAAATAACCTTATCCATCTTTGCAAGAATGTGATAAAAGGTTCCTCAGAATTTTGTTTTAATTTTCACAAATCAAGCATGGTTATCTGATGTTGTATATTGTAGGAGTACTAAGATATGATATTATTAATTAAATCCTCAAAAAAATTGATGGGGGGAGTGATTTTGGAAAGCCACTCCATAGATTTTCCACCTAAACTCCATGAAAAACAATTGCACCAGGTACATATCTTCATGAGAAAATTCCAAGATTGTATTTTGAAAGTCTCTTACATGATCAGTGGGATCCATTTTTCCATTGTATCTATCAAATTTCAGGATCTCACAATGTTTTGGAAAAGGAACCATGTTCAGATTCTTATCAAAGGGATATGGGAATATATTCTCCAAAACATATTTCTTGATAGTTCCCCCTTGTATTTCTTTAATTTTTCCTTGAAATTATGTTATCTATTGAGTAAGAGAACTAGAGTCTTAAGGGAGGTTTCAACTATTTCAGGATCTTCTTTAATTTTCTCTGTATCAGAATCATAGGGTAGCTTGGCTCCTTGGTTTTCTAGCAAAAGAAAGTACCTTTCTTTATTTTGTTCTAAAATCCTGTCCAAGAGAGTATGGAATTCGGGATCTTGTTCAACCTCTTGAAGCAACTCCTCAGTTATTGGAACATAATTATTTGAATTAGTCCCTGTATGAAACCTATGAAAAGGATTTTCTTCTTTATCACCCATGTTGTCCAATGGATTTTCTCTTTCATCTTCTACTATATGATTTTGAGATCTTGTAATAATAGGCATAAACTTATACCAAATTCCTACTAACTTTGATCAGAAATGGATGAGTTCCAATTGTTGAAAATCTTAGTGAAGATATGACTAAAGAAATTTCTAATTTTTAGCTCGTGATTCCCTGGTTGAAAGGATGATGATCTTGTTATGGGAATTAAACTAGAAATCAAAAATAGGTGATGTTTTCAATTTATGATATTTTGATCTTAGTTGGAGAAAATAAGGGTTTCCATAAATGCCTATGGTTTCCAAGTTCTCTATTGCAACACTTGATTAGGACGATTAGAATACATAATTTCAAGTTGTGGGATGAAAGAGGGGTGAATGGGTTGACTGTGATTATGCCTCTGTGAGAGATCTCTTCTTTGAAAGAAAGCTTGTGAAGGTAATGGTTCCAAAGAAATATCATCATTAAAACCCCTAGAAAAGTCGTGATATCTATGAAGGAAAGTTCTATGCTCAAGAAAAACTTTCCAAATTTGGTATGAAAAATTTCTCCTTTTCAAAAGCTTCTTATAACTAAGGGACTTATTTGGTTTCTTGATCCTTTTCTCAAAGGGATTGCGTAATAAAGGTTGTAGATTTCTAGACCCTGAGCATAGAAAAGACCAGAATTGTTACCAAATTATGTCAGAAAACTATTTTGATTGAGAAAATATATGCGCTATCTTGTGCCAGGGATGCACTAAAATTTTCAATGAATGTGCTAAAAGATCAATTCAATGCACCGAAACAAACATGTTTTTGACAGTTTACTGAATTGGATGATCTTATCTAAATTATTGTTTGAAAAATATGGCATGCAGTAAGAAGACAGTTTTTTTTAATGTCCTAGAATCTAAAAAATAAGTGTATGTTCTCTGAGACTTCCACGAGTATTTTGAACAAAACAAACACTTCAAGAAGACTCACTCTTAATGGTCAAAAAGGTCATCATAATCATCACAACCCACATCTTAGAATTGCGTCAACTCATACAACCATGTCACCCCCGAGAGGGTGCCCATGTTTTTGTAAATGCCTATGGTTTCCAAGTTCTCTATTGCAACACTTGATTAGGACAATTAGAATACATAATTTCAAGTTGTGGGATTAAAGAAGGGTGAATGGGTTGATTGTGATTATGCCTCTAAAAGAGAGCTCTTCTTTGAAAGAAATCTTGTGAAAGCAATGGTTCCAAAGAAAAATCATCATTAAAACCCCTACAAAAGTCGTGATATCTATGAAGGAAAAGTCTATGCTTAAGAAAAACTTTCCAAATTGGTATAAAAAAATTCTCCTTTTCAAAAGCTTCTTATAACTAAGGGACTTTTTTGGTTTCTTCATCCTTCTCTCAAGGGATTTCTTAATAAAGGTTGTAGATTTCTAGACCTTGATCATAGAAAAGACCATAATTGTTACCAAATTGCATCAAAAAACTATTTTGATTGAGAAAACATATGCGCTATCTTGTGTTAGGGATGCACTAAATTGTTTAATGAATGTGCTAAAAGATGAAACCAATGCGCTGAAACAAACATGTTTTTCATAGTTTACTAAATTAGATGATCTTATCTGAATTATTGTTTGAAAACCATGGCATGCAGTAAGAAGAGAGTTTTTTTTAATGTCCTATAATCTAAACAATAGGTGTATGTTCTCTAAGATTTCCATGGGTATTTTGAACAAAACAAACACTTCAAGCAGACTCACTCTTAATGGTCAAAAAATTCATCATAATCATCATAGCCCACATCTTAGAATTGTGTCGACTCACACAAGTGTGTCACCCCCAAGAGGGTTCCCGTGTTTTTTTCTTTTCCAGGCATGTACTCAAAGTTATATTTCTCGCTCCCTTGAGAAAACAGTCCTTGGCAATTATATGGTGAGTATCTTGGGGGCAGATTCTTCCCTCTCCTTGCACTATGAGTATTATAATGTTTGGGTACTGACTCAATTGGCTTGTACACTAAAGTTCGTAGTAAGGATTTTCGTTCAGTGCAAAAAATGATATACTCCCTTGGGAGACCTCCCAACCTTTAGAACAAAGGCTTTGGGGATGGTTATCATGTACACTATTGTCGATTGGATTGTCATCAACACTTGCTTTTGATTATAGTGGGTAAAATAAAAAGCAAAGTAAACTATTCTAAATTGCAATTTAACAAATATTTCAAGAATGTCTCATTTTCCTCTATTCTTAAATGATTCCTTTAACCTTTTTGGCCCTCAGATTTATATGTGCACAAAGGCTATTAGAATAAAACTTAAGAAACAAGATTAATATTCAACATGCAAGCTAGCTATATGCTTACATGAAACTATATACAAACAATGATGATGAAGGATATGTTGAGGGAAGGATGATGTTGATGATAAATGAACAAGTGGAGGTGGATACGATGATGGTGATCTATATGATTCTATGCATGATTCTACATATTCTCAAATAAAAAATAAAAATTAACTAATCTCAAATGCACCTATGATGCAAGATGAGACATAAAATTCAACTATGAAGCAAGATTAAAAGCTAAGATGTTAATTCAAAGAAAAAAATGATATAGATACTAGCTATAAGACTCCCAAAATTCTCGAAGCTCCAATGATAAACCTGCATGACAATTTTACTTCAAATGTGGATTCCAAATACAAGGCCCAAGGGTTGTATTTATAGCCTTCTCCAAGCATATAGTGAGGTGGCAATAATCAACAGTCCATATTCGAATAAGAAGAATGGATGGCGAAGATGAAGAGAATCAAGATGTTGTCCCCTTGACCAAAGACAACATTCCATGTGTGTGGAATAATCTCTTGACCAATGGGCAACATGCCATTTGGATGGAAGATTCAAGTGTGGGAAGAGAAGACCATGTGCTTCCAAAATTGGTGGAAGTGTGGGAAGACTAAATCATGTGCTCCAAAATTGGTTGAAGTGTGGGAAGAAAAGACCATGTTCTTTTTTAAATTGGTGGAAGTGTGGGAAGGAAAGACCATGTGCTTTTTGAAATTCCTAGAAGTGTGGGGAGGAAAGACCATGTGATTTTTGAAATTTGTGGAGGATAATTCTAATTAAAAATTAGAGTTATTTATTTTCATGTGACCTTGATGAGGTGGCACACAAAAAGGTTGTAGAAATGTGCTCTAATTCCTAATTGGATTTCATGAAGTTTTATTAAATAAAATAAGTTTAGGCAACCTTGTTTATTTAATTAATTTAGAAGAAAGTGTTTTAGATTTTGGAGAATTAGAGAAGAGTGAACAATATAAATAAATTGCACATTTATTTATATGTAGCTGAAATATTAATCAAATAGCTAGTATTTAATTAATTAAAGGTGATGATTGTTTTTAGGTGTTTGTTTAATTAATTTAGAAGAAAGTATTTTATATTTTGGAGAATTAGAGATGGGTGAACAATATAAATAAATTGAGCATTTATTTATATGTAGTTGAAATATTAATCAAATAGCTAGTATTTAATTAATTAAAGGTGATGAACATTTTTAGGTGTATACACATTCTACCAACTATCACTCCCATTCCACAATAACATAATCATTTATATCCATTACTTTGCATCCCTCATTAAGATCAACAAAGGTACACACCCTTAAATCCCTTCCAACATGTTTCTTTTACCAACCTATCCATAATACATCCACATCATTCATTTCCATCCACCAATCACATTTCTCTTGGAGGCAATTTGGATGCTAAAACTCAAATTCATAAATCAAAAAATCCACAAAAATCCAAGGATAAACAAGTCCCATCAAAAAGACATGAAAAATCTAAGAAATATATGATCCGAAATCAAAAATTTAAATCCCAAAATCCACAAAGGCCAATGAAGCAAAAATCAAAAATCTTGTGGATTCCAAAAATAATCATATAATCAATGCATCCCAAAGAAAAAGAAAAATTGGAATCCAAACTTTCTTATCCAAAAATTTCATCTAACTCTAACTCCTCCATCCCATCTAATAATCCTTCATCACCTTCATCTATTTTGTATCCTTATGTCCAAAAATTTACACCCACTCCTTCATCTAAACCTCCAAATCCAAAATCCACTTCACTTTCACAATTCCACTACCCTTCAAGGTGTGTGCCATTGTTGATCTTTCCAAAATTTCAATCCACTCATCCACATGTCTTCCACGAACCCATACATTATCCAACATCCATTTTACATCCTTCCACCCCTCTTATCCAATCCTTTTCATAAATCCATATCCTTCTCTATCTTTCAATCCATTTTATCCCTCGCCATCATTCTGCCAACATTTATGAGAATTATAGCACATAATCAAGGGATACCATCCATGGAACTAGATTCTTGAGTCCTTCATCCTCCTCCCCCTACACTCTAAACTTCGGGGAAATATTCTTCCATACATCTGATCCATCATCCTATCTAAATCCATCCTCCCTTGTCCACTTTTGATCTTAACAAGGATAAGGATCTTTATAATCACCATGCATCCTATCCTATCCATATCATTCATCACATATACCTCATCCTAGGAAAATCCATATCCCCTTCCCATATTTTATCTTGATGAAGAGCATAGGGGTCAAATATCCATGCATCCATATCTTATCCAATTGATCTTGATCATCCTATTTGTATCCTCTATCCCAGATCTCTTACCCTTTTCTCATCACCCCATCCTATCCAATTCACCCTCTCTTTTAACCCTTGATCTTGATAAGGCTAGGGGAAAATATCCATGCATGCTTTTGACAATTCCACCATTACTCCTCTACAATTCATATCCCTTATGCATTATCCTTCCATAACATGCTGCTATTCTTTGATCCATGATTGCACTTTATCTATTCTGGGGAATCTTAGTCGTTTGAAACTAGTCCTTAGGGATCCATCCTCTTATCTTTCATCCACCATTCTCTTATCTCCCATCACCTATAATCCATCTACTAAATATATTTATCTCCTATCGACATAATCTATTTATTCTTCCATCCTTTCCCATGCATTGGTTCTCCTTTTTCATTGGATCCCATGCATTATGTTGGAACTATAAAATTTTGAAAAAATTTCACTAACCATTCATGCTCATTAGTGTCCCAAGAAGTCCTAAAGTTGTCTTCATATAGCATACTCACCAAGATATAGATAAATTTTATTATATATTCACATAAATTTTGTCTAACCCTAAAATTTTTGATATATGGAACATATCGGCATAAGATGATGTAGGTCTCACCGATACTGATGCAGGTCTCACCGATACTGATGCTCATTTCCTCCAGTATATCGACAAGAAATGAGTTATGTCACATCGATGAGGACATATGTCGGGAGAACATAGGTTCATGGTTTCTATCAATAGGACAATGACTATCAATGTGATGGTGTGAGGTCATATCATAATTATATTTATACCACTGCTCGTAGCAAAGGAATACATATCAGCCAGACTGGAGTCATTGGAGTGAGATTTCAAAAGACAGTCTGAAACCTTTACCTGTCTCATTGATAAAGCAAAGGAAGACTTGTTCAGTGAGACAAATGATGTCGAGAGGATTTTGGGGAGTCTTATCAACCTCCCATGATATACAGACAAAGTGGTGTATGACAACGTGCATAGAGCTAAAATTTTGAGAGAACAATGTGTGTGGTCTCACCAAAAAGAGGATGTATTGGTAAGATAAACCTCAGCTAGGAGATCTATGGAAGGTCACAACGAGTGTTATTCCATCGACAGGACAATTGCTTTATCTTAGCGATTTGAGTTGACAAAAGGAAATATATCGATGAGACGAGGAAACTTTGGGATAAGGCAGAGAACTATTGGCCTAATTCGTTAAGTCATGGTGATGGGTTTTCTTCAGTGGGAGTCATGGTAACATTCAAAAAATTAAAGTGAAACTATCATGGATACTTGTGATGTCAGGGGAAGATGCAAGATGTCTTAGAGGAATGTGAGCATTCAATAGAAGGATTGGCCAAAGATTTAAATTATCTTGCCAATATGTTGTGTGATGTGACAATGAGAATTTCGAAGAGTCTACTTCATTCGTGTCACAAATAAGACATTAATGGTGCCATGAAAACATAATTTTTTTTTCGAATCCAGGTGAATTCAATTAAGGGCATTCTTTCATGAAATTGATAGCAAGGAAAAGGAAAAGAATGAGCGAAGGATTGGGGCGTTCATTCAAATTGGAATTTCAAGCAAAATACAGTAAGTCTTTATCCCTTGAATATTGAAATTTTCATAGAATAGAAAGCACTAGTCCAGAGAAATAAAAGGGTAGAAAACATGGGAAGAGTAGTCAATCAAAAGGAAAAAAGAAGAAAATAGAAAGTCAGTTGGAGGGCACTGAGTGATAATTGAACCAGGACCTCATAGACCAGCTACCCAGTTCTGGACCTAAAACCTAATGCTCTGCACAACTTAGGGCTGAAGTGGATAAATTAGACGATAAATGTAAGTTCATTGGAGATATTTGGACCCCAATTACAGGCTATGAACTGTTCAATTTCCATTACTATCAAAGGAGTCATTTTGAGCCAGTATGTAACCATTGGAGGCTCAATTTAGGTAAACTGGTTTTCCCTAATGTCTTTGTTAATGTCGAATTGGTGAAGATGTTGGCTAGTCATTATAATAAAAAACATAGGTCCATATGTGATCTATCTGGGAATCCATTAATACATGTGTCTGAGAATGCAATAAGCAAGGTCTTCAAATTAGAGGGGATGTACAATGAGAAAATTGTAAGTGAAGAGCTCGAGAGTGAATTTAGAAGATTGGACACCATTTATAAGGGTTGGAGATTACCCTTACACAAAATTAGGCATGGTGGCAAACCGTTTCCAATGGAAGACAATGAGGGACCACCTTTTCATGTGGATCTTTTCGAACCTTATGTGAAGTACACCTATTTTTCGGTGGGACAGGTATTGGGAATGGAGGTTCAAGAATATATGGCCATTGTGCCTATGGTGATAGCAACAAATATTCAATATCATAATTCCTTGAGATTATGTTTCTTATGTATTTAAAGAACTCAACGTAGGGTTGATGGCAATAAAAAATGGAGCCTTTGTCTTGCACCTCAAGAATTATTCATTGTTGATGCACTTGGTGCTATACTTCGGAGAAGAATCAAGGTTGTGGCGTCGGGAGCTGAGAGTTTCACAAGTTGATAAAGAAGGTAGGCCATTGCCTATTCAATCATGGACTTCTATTTGGGATATCAAGTTTCTAATTCTAGTTTTGTACACTTTGAAGAATTCTTTTTAAAAACCTTGTCTAAGTTATACAATCATCCATGTGAATATTTATTATCTGATGAGATAAAGAGGTTCCTCAAACCTAGAGATTTTAATGGACCAATCAGCCATAATTGGGGGGATTGGTATTGTCTAGAGAAAGCGACCATGATTAGGGTCTATGGATTTGAAGATGCTTTATTTATCTTTCCTAGAATAGTTCTAGACAAAATTTCCTACTTGGAGATTGTTAGATAGATGGATTTTTCTAGTGTCATGAATTTAAGCTCTTTTGGAAAATAGGCTTTTATGCCCAGTACGTTGTGCTTTGGTGACTTTAATATGTTTGAAAATGAAGGATATAACCTAATTCTTGATAGGTTATTACAATACAATATGAAGAGAGGGCCATTGAGGAAAAAATTTGATCCAGAAGGGTATATCCACTCGACCAAGAAGAAGATAAAATTTGGAGGGTATCATCATGCACCCTACCTGTTTGATGATACTATAAGAAATCTAGAAGAAGAAGAAGTAGATATGGTAATTGAGTGACACAATCAAGATTTGTTGGATATAGAGATGTTATGCTCTAGTGAAAAGGTATCAAGGGCTGACATGTCCAAGGGTTCATCCAGTAAGGTATCAAGGACAAGCACTCAGGGCGATACCTACTCTGCCAGAGAAATGAATATTGAGGAAAATGTATCTCCAAATTTAAGACATGAAGAATATAAATCTTTTATAACAAATGATGAGTTTATAAAAACTTCATAATTCAAAACATTTTTGTATAAGAAAAAGGGTATGGAAATAAGAGAACTGGTTGACAATGGGACACCAAGAAATGAAGAGAAATTATTGAAAAGTTTTAAAGATGATGTAGAGAAAGAGATGACAAATATGAACCCTAAGAAAGGGAGAGAAATGATGGAAAACACTAGTGTCATGATTTTCCTAGGATTAGACCTCAATTCTACATTATTTTTTGATAGTTTCTTAAATGACAACAATACTACACATACGCTCAACATAGAAAAGGTAATAGAAGTATATACAGGATCAAGATATAATCCTGATGAAGAGACATTGATGATTTGGGCTTTATACCCACCCCATAAAAGGTCAATTTTTATTGACACTGAGAAAGAATTTGGACATGTCATGACCTTGAAGGCTGGAGAGGCTAATCCAATTGCAATAGCCAAAATTGGGATTAATGTGGCACAATTGAATAAGGCCCAAATACAAGTATTGATCAAAGAAAAGGAAATGTACAAAAAAAACAATGAAAGAATTTTGAGTGAAAATGAGCATCTAAAATACTTAGTGGATGTTACAATAGGGCCTAGAAATATGCTCACTCAGGGTTGAATTTCATAGGTTTAGGAGCATTGGGAAGGGTCAAGTGCATATGCTCAGGGGAAAATAGACACACTTACAATAGTAATCAAGAAAAGGCAAGCCATTTTAACCACTTGCTTAAATAAACTTTGGGGAAAACACTCATAGTACTTTGATGCAATAAAATAACATAAAAGAGTGGATGGTAGAATCCAAGATAAACTTGTGGAAATAAAACAACAAGATACTTGTGATAATGCAGCAATTGAGGATGCTAATTGTGTTATGGACAAGCATAGAGGTTTCTTTGAGGAGTTACAAGAAGATGTGCAAGAATCGATGGAGGCCGCTGAGAATGGATTTAATACATTCTTTGATGATGGAGGTAAGTTGATAGAAATGGCCACATGGAAGAGCGAGAGTGAATTAATACTCCAGGAGATTTTAAAGACAACCACTGTGAATGATACAACGTTGGATGAAGTGTGTGAGAAAACTTAATGGATGGTGGTGAGGGAGATTGTGATCTTAAATGCACTAGGAAATGTGGATATACACGAGCGTCCAGACTACATAGATCATATGTCAAGGGTTCATTTATGGCTTAAAAAAGCTTAGTCTATACCAGTTTTGTTAGTATTTCATATTTAAGACATTTCTGGAGGGACGCATCTTTTCCTATGGTTGATGCATATAAATATCTATTTTTCATAACCAAAAAAGGATTAGAATGAAAATAGATAAAAAGAGATAGTAGGAAATATAATATTTTCAGAATGTTTGAAAGAACCATGATGCATGTATGAAGTTTTGAAGGATCAATGAAAGAAATTTGATTTTCTGGCACCCTTCTGGTATCAATTATTTGTTAATTTAATTGAAAATATTATCAAGTTGTCTCCAAGGCTGATATTTATTTGTTATTTCAATTGAAATATCAAGTATATTCTCAGTTTATCAATACACATTTGTTGTATTTTTGTGGTGTGATGGTTGGTTCTTTCAAGTAAATATTAAATCCTTCAAGTCATTCACAATAATTTGGAAGTATCATTTGGATCACTAAGAAGATCTTGGTAATTACATTCTTCCATGTTTATACAGGTTATAGACTGATATCATATGCCAAATAATTAGAATCTCTGCCAGATAGAAGTCATTCATCTAAAGCTTTCACTTGACTCCGTTTTACCCAACAAGGCACTAGTCTTATTTATCCTTTTAGGTTTCATCCATTTTATTTGCATCGCTTAACTAAACATATTAATTTTCACCTTGATATTGCATATACAATTTATACCAAACTAGGATCACATATTTCCACTATCAAATTGCTATTTGTGGATAGTTTGGTCAAGTAGGAAGCATAATTCAAAATCTATGTCATTCATATAGGTGCACCCACCTAGGTTTAGCATAGCCTTAAGAGTAGAAGGTTCAACTATATTGGTTGGCCTTGTTAGCTAGCCAATAACATTGTGAGAGCTTCGAAACCTCTCGTGGTTCATTCAAACCGGCATTTTTGAGACCTAACAAATTGGTGACTCTACTAGGGAAACTTGAGAGAAATCTAGTGGTAGAAAACCTTTCCATATAGAGTCATTAAAATAGAATCATAATTAAAGAAATTTGAAAATTGACTCCACTGGGTGAAATAATATTTTTTCTCAATTTTAGAAAAGGTGGGTGGCAACTCTGAATGAACAAAAGCATTAAGACTGATACAATAAGATACAAATCAGAAAGGAATCGACCTAGAGTTGAGACCATGATGATTACTCACAATATGTAGGGAAGAAGATATTTATCTATGGTCCTAATGATAAAAATAAGTGGAACTAGAAAATTGATCAAGGCAAGAAAGTGTCTGATGACTCGGGCCCAACAACAAGAAACAAAACATCGAAACCGCCAGTGGAAATAGATAATTCATATGAAACATTAACAAATGAAAATAGACCATCTAAAGAAATCCACACTCCAGAAGAGAAGAGGAACCCCCTCTGGCAAATGAATCATGAGAAGGATGACGAGTTCATGGCTGATTTTGAGGCTAAGAAAAGAAGAGAGTTTGAATTTGAGTAGAGAGCAACACTTTTTGAGGAGGGACTTGAATATGAAGAAGCGTCTGAATAAAATCATGAACTCATGAACAAAAATGATGCAGATGCACAGTTAGAACATATGAGGCAAGAAGAAAAAATATTAAGGATAAAATATGAGTGAAGGCTTCAGACAATGAAAGAATTTGAGAAATTAAAGTTGCAAAAGTCCCAAATTAAAATGCCAATGGTTGACTCACCTAAATATATGCCCCCTCATAAAAATAACAATATGAGACCATCAAATTCTCCATAGGCCCATCATAATGAGCTGAGGAACCAATGTGGACATCAAAATTCTCCACCACAACATAAGGGCATTCAATCACCTCCTTATCAGCAACACATACCCCCACAATGTCAGCAATCTATGGCAAATAGTAATCCATTGTATCAGCATCAACATTACCACAAGCCTCATCCACAATATATAACCATGATTAGGCAGTTTGATTTGACTGGATTTTAGATATACCCTTACCCTCTAGATAACAATTGGAGAGACTTAGTCCCTAAATTCACAGGAAATAGTGCAGTCACAACAAAGGAGCATTTGAAAAAATTTAAAGTAGTTATTCAAGATCTAGTTATGCAATATGAGGATGTACAAATGAGATTATTTATGATGTCGCTGATTGAGGATGCCAGAGACTGGTTTAATAGTTTACCAACAACATTCATTGATTCTATTCATATATTTTATGAGCAATTCCTCCAATAATATGGGAATCAATGTGCATAAGAGTTTTCTTTGCATGAGTTGGTAACTATCCAAAAGCATCAAAATGAGCCATCTTATGAATTTAATCAGAGGTTTTCCAAGCTACACAATAAGATACCTCATGGATCTAAGCTAGCTAACCTTGATGCATTGAGCATCTACTTGAAATCTTTTGATCCCAAGACATGATATGAGCTTAGGAATAAAGATCCTAGGATTTTGGTTGAATCCCAAAAAGAAAGCACTCACAATTGAGAATAACAAGAAAGTTTCAAGGATGATTTATGAAAGGGAAAACCCTAGGGCTCCCCCATATGCTCCCCCAAATAGACAAGAAAATACATATAAGAATGAAAGACCAAGGTTACATAACATGCCTTATAATACAAACTGGGAGGATGGGAAGCTGGTGAATGATAGACCAAGAAATAAAGAAATACATTATCCATTAAAAAGGAAACGAACATATATGATAGATAAGATTCTCTAGTGCCCAATGTGTTACACACCACATTCCCTAGAGTATTGTATTACAGCTCAGTCAATACCTAAAGAAGATACACTAGAAAATGATGGTGGTGAAGACTAGAATGTCTATTTAACTTCCCACACCCTTATTTCTTTGAAGCAGGAATATTCATCTTCAAAGGAGGAGGGATATGAGTATGATGTTGACCATCAAAAATACAATATTCATATGGTAGAACAACAAGTTTTCTCTGATCATAAAGAAAGTGATAATGAGAAAAATCCCCCCATTGCATCATGTCAAACTAATAGGTACAATATAAGGAGACCAAGTGAAGAAGAGATTGAGAGGTTGACTATTGCAGTAGTGGAGGAAGCTAGAAACAAATATCGACTAAGGAAAAAAACAATGAGTAGAGATGAGGGCATCCCAACAGGAATATTTGTTAAAAAAAAAAAGGTACCAAATGAGACATCAAAAAGAATAGATGATAAGCAACCTAAAAAAAAGGAATAAAAGGGGGCTCCTAAAGAGGAAAGTAAATAAATCCCCATAGAGAAGCAAAAGACAAGTCAAACATGCAAAGAGGAAAAGGAAGAAAGCAAAGGAGAATTGATAGAATCAAAGAAGGTGATCAGAACCGAAGGTACATCTTTTGATTTCATACAAACCTTATCTCAACTAAAAATATATGACCCATTACTTGAAATGATGAAAATTAAGGAATATAGGGAAGGTTCCATTCAATTGATGTCTAAGGGGAATCAAAATATAAACTTTGAAAATATAGAGATCCCCAAAACTACCAACAAGAAGAAGGAAATAAAAATACTAGAAGCATGCTTAATGAATACACAACAGATTGTCCCATTTTTTACCACCCTACTCATAAGTGGAAAGTTAGTAAGAAATTGCATTATAGATTCAGGTGCTTCCATGAATATTATGCTAGTAGGGGTAATGAAATAGCTTTGTATGTGGGTAGATGTAGAAGGAGGTAAATGTTAGGCCATGGATAATAGGCCTGTTTCGGTTGTAGGAATAATAAAGAATGTGGAAGTAATATTAGCAACCTACCCCCAAGCTACCTACAATATTGATATAACTATAATTGACACACCTCCTCAGTTTGGAATGCTTCTATCGATACAATGGACTGCAGTAGTGGGGGGTAATGTGCAGTTCAATTTATCATATGCCACTATACCAGTAAATGGTGAAGAGGTCAAGTTATATAGGGAGCCAAGAATGAATCAAATTGTTCAGTGTGTTCCTCAGGAACAATTTAATTTCTTTTGTGATGTAGATTTGGGTAGTTTTAGAGTGGAGTTATCATAGCTTGAATTAGTAAACAAAGACCCAATTGATAAACATGTTTCTGAAAAATCAACAAGGTGTATAGAAAATGTACTTTGATGGGGCATGTAGCCAAGAAGGTAATGGAGCCGAGGTAGTCTTCATATCTCCTAAAGGTACTGCATTTAAATATTCATTTTTTTGGCATTTGAATGTACAAACAATGTGGCGGAATATGAAGCCTTGTTAACTTGTTTGAACATGGCAGTCAAGCACAAAATTAAAGTGTTAACTATTTTTGGAGATTCGGAGCTAGTTGTGTCAAAGGTCAGATCTAAATATGTTTCAAAGAACAAGATACTGAAGCAATATAGGAATTCTATATGGGATACAATCGATCTATTTGATGCTTTCTCCATAGATTGGTGGATTGGTTGAAAAATATAATGGTAGACTTCCTAGCCAATGTAGCACTAAAAAAATATTACATCACATTGACAGGAGTGTCTCAAATTGAGTTCAAGAATAGACCCGTTGTGCCTGATAATATATACAGTTGGTAGGTTTTTAATGAGGACACTGACCTCCTAAATTTTCTTCACTTTATAGACCAATATGAGGCCCAAGAAATAAACTTTAATGCCTTTGTAGAAGAAAGAAAAGGAGAGCAGACAGTATTTGGGAAGAGGGTCTTACAACTTAGAGCTAATAAAATTACCAAAGGACTAGTATCATTTGAGAGAGTATATGATGAAAATGATCAATCTCTTATGAAACAAACACCAGTTAAGAAGGAGGATATTGAAAAGATAAATTTACGGACTAAACTGGCACCAAGAAAAGTATATATTGGAAAGAAAATAAGCCCGATAGTTTGAATAATGTTGATCTCATTACTAAGGAAATATAAACATGTATTTACATGGTCTTATGAAGATCTCAAGGCATATAGGGAAGACCTATTTCAACATGAAATCTTGTTGAAACCATATGCAAAGTTGTTTAGACAAAAACAAAGACCTATTAACCCTACATTAGAACCAAAGATGTAGGAGGAATTGGGAAAGCTTAGATATGGTGGTATCATTAAACTAGTCAAACATTCAACATGGGTGTCAAACCTAGTTCCTATGAGAAAGAAGAATGGAGATATCAGACTGGGTGTGGACTTTAGAAATTTAAATGTGGCATCCCTCAATGATAATTACCCTCTACCTAATATGGAGTCTTTACTACACAAAGTGATAGGGTGTGAGTTGTTATCTATGATGGATGGTTTCTCTGGTTATAATCAGGTTAAAGTCAGGGAATCTAAGCAGTACAAGACAACTTTCACAACTCCATGGGGAACATATGTTTATGTGAGAATGAATTTTGGTCTCACAAATGCAGGAGCGACTTTTCAAAGAGCTATGGACTTAGCATTTGCAGACTTGATTAATACTATAATGGTAGTGTATCAAGATGACATTATTGCTTAGTCAAGAAGGGGCGAAGATAATGTAGAACATCTGGAAAAAATATTCATAAAATCCTTCGAATATGGCATTATTTTGAACCCTAAAAAGTGTAATTTTGTTGTTACAGAGGGAAAAATCTTAGGACATATTGTTTCAAAGGAGGGAGTGATGGGGAGTCCTATCCTTCAAGAGCAATCTTGCTCTTCCCAAGACCTATTCTTTGGTCTTCCAAGGGTATTCCACTCTACCCTACTTAGGGATCTCTCCTATACCCCTCTCACTTCATAAGACTCCACCAATTTCAAATTCTTCACCTTTTCTCTTAATACACCACTAAGCTTCCCTGGGCTCAATTTTGCCACAAAGCTCCCAAACCTTTCTTAGGTATTGGAATAGGTATTCCAACTATTCCTAGGGTTTTCTTGCTCCAATTTGATCCTTCTTTCAGGATTATTTCTTCATTTACCCATCGAATTCAAGAAAACCCAATTTTAGGCCTTGTAGCCTTTTACCCCAATTAGGCCTCCTAGAACCCGTTTTCTTGGCTTTTCTCAAAAATGACCTTAACAACTCCCAAATATTTTTATATATTTATTGTAGTGGTACCCTAGGCTTCAATATTTTCTAGTTTTAAGGTCTCCCAAATGGCCGAACATATGATTTTCCTCATACCCCCTAAAATCAAGGGTTTCTAGGATTTTGGCTCCTTTTTCCAACTTTGAGGGCTTCAATGACCTCCCCAACTCTCCTCCTTCCACACACATGCATATAATACATGTTTCCACACTCCCATGATCTTTATTGGCTCAAACCAATCCGTTTACCATCTTTCTTTATTGTTGTCCTCTCCAAGCCATTAGCCAGAATGCACTTGCACTCGCCTAGTGTTTGATGAATTCAACTCTTCCCCTGCAAACCAAGACTCCACACACACTATATACACTGTAAAAATAGTCCACTACTTGATTCCAAGTGGCCATGTTAGCCTTTCCATAGGAATTGAAGTGGAGATCATTATTTACAAAAACTGGCCTTAACAGGTAGTGTAACCAAGAACACCAAAACTTGCAAAATTAAAACCAGTTGAATTAAATGGCTAATATAATGCTTCAAACAGTAACTAAATGACACAAAAGAAAGACTCAAAGCATCATATCAGTCCTCTCAATCCATTCTTGATTGGATGAAGGCTCAAACACAAAAATGCACTCAAAAGTTGCTGAATTCCAATCACAAAATATGCTCTCCAAGTCTCAATTCATGAAAATGAACTTCCAACCTAGGTTTTAGGGTTTGGATGACCTTATATACCTTTATCCCACGTGCTAGGACCCTTAGGTCGGACTTAGAACATCATTAATGCCTTTTTTTCATTTTTAGGCCAAATTCCTAAGACAACCTTGTCTAGTTTTGCCTAATTTTATCATTCAGACTTTTCCAAACCTCCAGGTTCTAAACCAACCTAAGTTTTCCACTAAAACACATGAATTCTAGCTTGGGACTTTACAATTATTCCTTATTACCTTGGTGGTTGGCTAGAACCACCTACAAGCCAAAATTGCCAAGATTTTCCAAAAGCCCTTTAAGGTGCTCCTGCACCATTCTCCCCCTGCAACAAAGAAGTTAAGGAAACTGTGGTGTCAAGATCTCCTCAATAATTCCATGCTTTTGAAATTCACTCTCTGCTATCCAAGTAGCTTCTAACTCTGGTTGATGTTTCCACTTCACTAGGTGCTCCTTGTATGTCTTGTGCCTAGTCTTCTTCACCCTTGAGTCTAAAATCCTATCCACCTGTGGTCTGATCTGATCAAGTACCTTGAGTGCTTCCACATCCTTACTGACCTCATTACTATATCGTTCCTCATCCATTTTTGGTCCTTTATACTTCACCAAGTCCTTCACATTGAAGATAGGAGAAATAGGCATCCCCTTGGGTAACTCCACCTTATATGCATTTGACCCATACTTAGCCAACACTTTACATGGCCCTATCCTCTTCATCTGCAACTTACTTGGTATGCCTTTTTGTAACCTTGCCTTGTTCAAGTATACCATCACCATATCACCTATCTCAAATTTTAATTCTCTTCTCCCTTCATCTCTTTTTGCCTTCAACTTTTGATTAGCCTCTATCAATGTCTTCCTTACTTGCTCATGAACCTCTCTCATTGACTAAGGAAAATCATCAGCATGACCATTGATTCCTTCATAACATTTCAGATCTCTAAGCTCAAGTACACCCCTTGGATGTAAACCATAGACTATCTCAAATGGACTCTTACCCATAGTCCTATTTGTGCTATCAATATAAGAAAATTTTGCTTGTGGAATCATTTGCTCCCATCCTTGTCCATACTCCTTAGTTAAGAATCTCAACAAGTTCCCAAGTACCCTATTGATCACCTTTGTCTATCCATCCATTTGAGGATGATATGCTGAGCTATGATACAAGTTGGTTCCTAGCCTCTTCCAAAGAATTTTCCAAAAATGCCCCATAAACTTCACATCTCTATCTGCAACTATGCTCTTTGGCAACCCATGTATCCTCACTACTTCCTTGAAGAATAGGTGTGCAATTTTCCTTGCATCATGTGTTGTTTTGCATGGAATAAAATGGCTCATCTTGCTAAATCTGTCCACTACCACAAACACACTGTCCAAACCAATTGGTGTCCTAGGTAGCCCTACTATGAAGTCCATTCTTATGCATTCCCATGGTCTACTTGGGATGGGTAATGGCTGATAAAGACCTGAATTGCTTGATGTTCCCTTTGCCTTTTGACATACACCAAATTGTTCAACATACCTCCTTGCATCTCTTTGCATCTTAGGCCACCAATAGAACCTCTCCACTAATTCTAGTGTCTTGTTCAAACCAAAGTGACAACTCAAACTACCATTATGCTTTTCTTGGATTAGATTCTCCCTCATGGAGCCTCTAGGAACACACAATTTCTTTCCCCTAAACAATAAACCATTTTGCAAGGTGTAATCAGTATATTCACTGTGAAAATGGTTCTAAAAATTAGTACATACATTGTATATTTATGAGAAATCAGAATCTCCTTCATATAGATCTTTGAATCCTTCAACCCTTGTACTTTGTAGCTGTATCTCTTGGACAGTAAGCAACCTCCTACTAAGAGCATCAGTAACCTTGTTGTTAACCCCCATCTTATGCTTGATGGTAAATGTGTATGACTGCAAAAACTCCATCCACTTGATATGCCTCAAACTGAGCTTCTCTTGGGTGTTGATGTAACTTAAGGCTTGATTATCAGTGTATATGACAAATTATTTTGGCAATAGATAGTGCCTCCACTTCTTAAGAGCCTGCACCAAAGCATACAATTCCAAGTCATAGGATGAGTACCTAGACTTTGCTTCATTCAACCTTTCACTAAAGAATGCCACTGGCCTACCTTCTTGGCTTAGAACAGCCCCAACTGCTATGTTACTTGCATCACATTCCAATATGAATGGTTTGTCAGAGCTTGGTAGAACTAGGATAGGTTGGGTAGCTATCTCCCTCTTCAACCTTTCAAATCCTTCATTGGCTTCTTTAGTCTACACAAACTTAGTTTTCAGTCCTCCTTTGATGGTGTCAAGAACTGGTGCACAAATTTCACTAAACCTTCTCACAAAATTCCTATAGAACTGAGATAATCCATGGAAACTCCTAACTTTTCCCCTTGTCTTGGGAGTAGGCCAACTAAGAATGGCTTCAACCTTGCTCTTGTCTATCTTCAAGTTCCCTTGAGACACTACAAATCCTAGGTAAACTAACTCTTGCTTCATGGACTCACTTTTCTCAAGATTTATGGTGAGCTTCTCCTCTTGAAGTTTCTTCAACACAAGTTCTAGGTGCTTCATATGTTCTTCTTTTGTTTTGCTGAAGATGAGGATATCATCTAGGTAGACAACCACAAAAACTCCTATAAAGTCCTTCAAGACCTCATTCATCATCCTCATAAAAGTGCGAGGTACATTTGTAAGCCCAAATGGCATTACTAACCACTCATATAACCCTTCTATGGTTTTGAATGCTGACTTCCATTCATCTCCCTCTTTCATCCTAATCTGATAATAGCCACTTTTCAAATCAATTTTAGAGTATTACTTAGCACCCCCTAAACAGTCCATTAAATCTTCTATCCTAGGAATAGGAAACCTATATCTAATAGTTATCCTATTTATTTCCCTAGAATCAGTACACATTCTCCACTTATCTCCCTTTTTAGGTGCCAACACAACTGGAACAACACATGGACTGATGCTCTTTCTGATCAGCCCTTGATCCAAAAGTTCTTGAACTTGCCTTGTTATCTCCTTATTCTACTCCGGTGTCATCTTGTATGCAGCTTTGTTAGGTAGTGTTTCTCCTGGTATAAATTCTATTTGATGACTGATTGCTCTAGGTGGTAGTGTAGCTGGTGTACCTTCACAAATAATGTCCCTAAACTGATCCAATAATTGCTTCACTTCTGCTATCATAGGTAGCTGATTAGGTGACTCTTCTTCCTTTGGCTTTAACATAATTGCATAGACAACTCCTTCCTCCTCCTTGATGTCTTTTACGAACTCCTTTCCACTCATCAAAAGGACACTAGTTTCTTCCTTTTCCACTATGTTTTCTTCTAACAAAGACTAAATTTTATAAGTCACTCCATCCTTCTTGAATGAATACTTATTCTCCTTGCCATGATGTACTACCTCCCTACCATATTTCCATGGTCTACCAAGTAGAAAATGGCATGCATCCATTGGTAACACATCACATAGTATCTTGTCTTGATACTTTCCTATAGCAAACTCAACCCAGACTTGTTCATTGACTAGTATATTCTACCCCTTGTTCAACCAAGTAACCTTGTAAGGGCACACATGGGGTATCTTGGTGAGTTTCAGCTTTTGTACTACCTCCTCTGAGATGACATTATCAATAGACCTTGAATCTATGATGACCTTGCAAACCTTTCCTAATATCTTGCACTTGACTCTAAAAAGAGCTCTCCTTTGTTTGTGTTCATCCTCGGTAGGTGCTTTGATCAAGATCCTTCTTAAAATGAGACTTTCACCCTTCTCTAAATCCAAACTTACCTCTGAATGTTTAGAGCAGTCCTCTTCTTGAACATAGTTAATCTTCCTCTCACCTTGTGAAGATGTTGGCTTGTCAGGACACCTATAACTCAAATGAACCAACTGTCCACAATTGTAGCATTTCATGGAAGCAAAATGTGAACTTCTCCCAAAGCCTCTTGATCTGCCTCTTCCTCCATTGTTACTGCCTCTACCTCTGTAACCCCCTCTACTATTTGACTCATGGGATTGTTCACCAACCTTGGAATCACCTTGCCCTCTATTTTCATGGCTCCTTCCACCAAAACCTCCTCTTTGTCCACCTCTAGATTCCCTACCTCTTCCTTTACCTCTAGTATTGGAATCTTGTTTCTTTTTCAGTTTCTCTTCCACCTTAATAGCCATTTGATAGCAGCTATGGATGGTAGTAAGTGTGAAAAGAATCAACTCCTCTTGTATGCTCCATCTAAGACCATTTAGATCACCTAGCAACCTTGATGCTTTCAACTTCTTGCACTCTATATCTAAGGCTTAGTTTTTGGAACTCCTCTATATATGCAGCTACATCTAGGTCTCTTTGTCTGAGATTTTGTCTCTTCTTATGCAATTGAATGTCATATTCCTCAAGTAGATAGTTCTCCTTCACTTTAGCCACCATATTTTTCCAATTTCCTATGGGTTTCTTGCCTTCCATATCTCTTTCTTCTTGTAGAAATTTCCACCAAGTTAGTGCTTGTCCTCTTAACCTTGATTTGGCTATCTTCACCTTTTGTGCCTCAGTAACTCCATCACATTCAAAGTGATTCTTCATTCCCTCTATCTTTTCCATAACTAGCTTTGCATCCATTCTTCCTGTGAACACGGGGACACCTTCTAGTGCCTTGCCACTCAATACCTTCAATGCTTTGAGGAAGGGTTCCTTTGCTAATGGAGGGTTAGGTTTTGGTTCTATGTCCTCCTCCACTTGGTATTTACCCTTATCTTTGTCCCCTGCCAACTGTACCTTCATCTTGCTTGCCGATTCAGCAACTTCTTCCAATTTTTGCTTCATCTCTTCCATAGCCTCTTTAAGATGCTTATTCTTCTCTTGCTGCTCTTTCAATTATCTAGCTAGCTTTGCATTGGTCACCATGGTATTCTCTCCTATGGATTCACTTCTCTCTGACATTCACTAGTTTCAATTCCCAAGCCTTTATTGGCTCTGATGCCAATTTGATGGGGAGTCCTATCCTTCAAGAGAAATATTGCTCTTCCCAAGACCTATTCTTTGGTCTTCCTAAGGTATTCCACTCTACCCTACTCAGGGATCTATCTTGAACCCCTCTCACTTCATAAGACTCTCCACCAATTTCAAATTCTTCACCTTTTCTCTCAATTCACCACTAAGCTTCCCTGGGCTCAATTTTGCCACAAAGATCCCAAACCTTTCTTGGGTATTGAAATAGGTCTTCCAAATATTAATAGGGTGTTCTTGCTCCACTATAATCCTTCTTGTAGGATTATTTCTTCATTTACCCATTGAATTTAAGAAAAACCCAATTTTAGGCCTTGTAGCCTTTTACCCCAATTAGGCCTCCTAGAACCCGTTTTCTTGGCTTTTCTCAAAAGCGACCTTAAAAAATCCCAAATATTTTTGGATATTCCTTCTAGTGGTACCCTAGGCTTCAATATTTACTAGGTTTAAGGTCTCCCAAATGGCCGAACATATGACTGTCCTCATACCCCCTAAAATCAAGGGTTTCTAGGATTTTGGCTCCTTTTTCCAACTTTGAGGGCTTCAATGACCTCCCCAACTCTCCTCCTTTCACAAAAATTTATGGAATACATGTTTCCAAACTCCCATGCTCTTGATTGGCTCAAACCAATCCATCTACCAGCTTTCTTTACTACTGTCCTCTCCAAGCCACTAGCCAGAATGCACTTGCACTCGCCTAGTGTTTGATGAATTCAACTCTTCCCCTACAAACCAAGACTCCACACACACTATATGCACTGTAGAAAAATTCCCATACTTTATTCCAGGTGGCCATGGTAGCCTTTCCATAGGAATTCAAGTGGGGATCATTATTTACAAAAACTGGCCTTAACCAGTAGTGTAACCAAGAACACCAAAACTTGCAAAACTAAAACCAGTTGAATTAAATGGCTAATCTAATGATTCAAAAATTAATTAAATGACACAAAATAAAGACTCAAAGCATTATATCAGTCCTCTCAATCCATTCTTGATTGGATGAAGGCTCAAACACAAAAATGCACTCAAAAGTTGCTGAATTCCAATCACAAAATATGCTCTCCAAGTCTCAATTCATGAAAATGAACTTCCAACCCAGGTTTTAGGGTTTGGATGACCTTATATACCTTTAAACCACGTGCAAGGACCATTAGGTTGGTCTTAGAACATCATTAATTCCTTTTTTGCATTTTTAGGCCAAATTCCTAAGACAACCTTGTCTAGTTTTGCCTAATTTTGTCATTTAGACTTTTCCAAACCTCTAGGTTCTAAACCAACCTATGTTTGCCACTAAACAACATGAATTCTACCTTGGGACTTTACAATTAGTCCTTATTACCTTGGTGGTTGGATAGAACCACCTACAAGCCAAAATTGCCAAGATTTTCCAAAATCCCTTTAAGGTGCTCGTGCACCAGGGAATTAGAATAGATCCTGAGAGAGTTGAGGCCATAAATAAGCTTCCTATTCCTAAAAATTTCAAAGCCATCCAATCGTTCTTTGGAAAGATCAACTTTGTTATGAGGTTTGTGTCTAAATTTTCTAAAATTATTAAGCTCATATAAAAAATGCTAAGGAAAGGACAAAAAATTGAATGGACTCCATAAGCATTAGAAGCCTTTGTATCCATTAAAAGAGCCATCAATGAAGCCCCTTTCCTCAAATCTCCTGATTTCACAAAACCTTTTCAAATATTTTCATTCGCTTCCTTGCACACTATAGTTGTTGTTATGTTACAAAAAAATGAGGACGGTCTTGAGCAACCTATGTCCTTTTCTAGTAAATCTTTGTAGGGATCATAATTGAAATATGACATAATGGAAAAACAAGCCTTTGCACTAGTAAAAGCCACAAAAGCTTTTAGACCATATCTTTTTGGAGCCAAAGTGATTGCTTATGTCCCTCATCCAGTTGTCAAAGACATTTTAACATAGTCAAAAGTAATAGGGAAGAGATGCAAGTGGATTAATAAAATCCAGGAATTTGATATGGAAATACAAATTACTAAATTGATAAGAGGCCAAGGATTGGCCAAGTTAATGGTAGAAGAAAATATTGAAGCAAATCAAATTTGCAATGTGGAAGATGAAAGAAACACAATTGAAAGTATTGAGCATGCACCTTGGTATACAAACATCATGTATTACCTCAAAAACATGAAGTGCCTTGAAGGATTTAATGATAACCAAAAAAGAACCTTGAAACTATAGGCCTCTAAATATATATTCATAGAAGGTGATTTATTTTGGAAGAACAGAGATGGAATGTTGCTGCTATATTTAGATGAGTCACAAGCTAATCATGTTTTGAAATAAATGCATGAAGGGGTCTGTGGAGGCCATTATTCTGCAAATATGATAGCACAAAATTCTCAGGGCAGGTTATTATTGGCCAAAAGTTTTTAATGATTCTTGTTCATATATAAGAAAATGTGAAGCATGTCAAAAGTTTTCAGGGAAAATGAAATATCAGGGAGCTTTACCACTTAGGCCTATGCAGGTTGAAGCCCCTTTTCATCAATGGAGGATTGATTTTATTGGGGAGATACAAGAGAGATCAAGTGGAGGACACAAATGGATACTAGTAGCCACTGATTACTTCACCAAATGGGTAGAAGCAATCCCAACCAAATAGGTGACAAGTAGAGTTGTGATCAATTTTCTAATGGATAATATCATTACCAAGTTTGGTACACCATTGAGATTAATCACAGAAAATGGGATGTGCTTCAGATCAGATGAGTTTAAGACCTTTTGTAGTATGCATGGTATTACTATCTCTTATTCTGCCCCTTACCATCCACAAGCTAATGGTCAGGAAAAGTCCAATAATAAAAGTATTCTAAAAATCATAAGGAGAATGCTAGGTGGAAACAAAAAGATATGGGATTCAAAATTAAAATTGGTTGTATGGGCTGATAGGATCACTATCAAAAAGGCAATTGGAAAATCCCCATATGAGCTAGTATATGGAACACAAGCCAAAATGCCTTTACAAAATTTGTTACTAGTTTACAAATTTATCCTTCAAGAAGACATAGAGATTCTTGAACCAATGGAAGAGAGAATGGAACAATTAGCAGAGCTTGATAAAATGAGAAGACTATCTCAAAACCATAACATGAAGTTGCAAACACAAATGATGTATTTGTTCTCCAAAAAGGAAAAAAATAGAAAATTTGAAGAGCATGACCTTGTATTGATGTGGAATGCTAGGTGCCAGGAGAAAGGAAAACATGGAAAATTTGAAGCTTTGTGGTCGGGACCTATTGTTGCTATTGGTAAATGAGGAGAGGATTCATATTATTTGCAAAAACTGAGTGGTGAAGAATAGGAGTTGCTTGTACATGGGAAATTTCTAAAGAATTTTTCTCTTGAAAATTACAGAGGATCAAGGGTTGCCAGTGCATGGACAACTCTTAACAAAACCTTTCATAAATTTTCCATGCATAGTAGTATAGGAAATAAAAGGTACATGAATTTATAGTACATGGACAATACTGAGATTCCTTTATTTAATATTTCTCCATGTATAGTAGTTTAGGATCCTATTAATCTCCACTTGATTTCATCCATAAAGGTTTGTCTTCTCACCTAGACATCTGGATCCTTGCAATGATCTCACAATCATTCATCCCCAGATGGAGCCACTGTCGGAACTATAAAATTTTCAAAAAATATCATTGACCATTCATGCTCATTAGTGTCCCAAGAAGTCCTCAAGTTGTCTTCATATAGCATACTCACCAAGATCTAGATAAATTTTATTATATAATCACATAAATTTTGTCTAACCTTGAAAATTTTGATATATGGAACATATCAGCATAAGATGATGTAGGTCTCACCGATATTGATGCGCATTTCCTCTAGTATAACAACAAGAAATGGGTTATGTCACGTCGATGAGGACATATGTTGGGAGAACATAGGCTAATGGTTTCTATCGATAGGACAACGACTATCGACGTGATGGTGTGAGGTCATACCGAAATTATATTTATCCCACTGCTCATAGCAAAGGAATACGTATTGGCTAGACTGGAGTCATCGGAGTGAGATTCCAAAAGACAACTCGAGACCTTTATCGGTCTCACCGATAAAGTAAAGGAAGACTTGTTCAGTGAGACAAATGATGTTGAGAGGAGTTTGGGGAGTGTTACCAACCTCCCATGTTATACCAAAAAGGTGGTGCATGACAACGCGCATAGAGCTAAAATTTTGAGAGAACAATGTGCGTGGTTTCACTGAAAAGAGGATGTATCGGTAAGATAAATCTCAACAGGAAGAACTAAGGAAGGTCACAATGAGTGTTATTCCATTGGCTGAACAATTCCTTTATCTTGGTAATTTGAGTTCACAAAAGGGAATATCTCGGTGAGACGAGGAACCTTCAGGACAAGGCAGAGAACTGTTGGATTGATTCGTTAAGTCATGGTGATGGGTTTTCTTTGGTGGGAGTCATGGCAACATTCAAAAAATTAACTGTTAGGGAGACTTGTGATGTCGGGGGAAAATGCAAGATGTCTTAGCAGAATGTGAATACTGAATAGAAGGATTGACCAAAGATTTAAAATATCTTGTCGATATGTCGCGTGATGTGACATCGATAATTTCAAAGAGCTTTCTTTATTCGTGTCACAACCAAGACATTAATCGCACCATGAAAACATAAAATATATTGTGAATCCAAGTGAGTTCAATTAAGGGCATTCTTTCACAAAATTGGCAGCAAGGAAGAGGAGAAGAACGAGCAGAGGATTTGGGCATTTGTTCAAATTGGAATTTCAGGCGAAATATAGTAAGTCTTTCATCCCTTGAATATTGAAATTTTCATAGAATGGAAAGAACTAGTCCAGAGAAATAAAAAAGTAGAAAGCATGGGGAGAGTACTCAATCAAAAGGAAAAAAGTAGAAAACAGAAAGTCAGTTGGAGGGCACCAAGCGAAAATTGAACCAGGACCTCATAGACTAGCTACCCAGTTCTAGACCTAAAGCCAGATGATCTGCACAACTTAGGGCTGATGTGGATAAATAAGACAATAAATTTAAGTTCATTGGAGATATTTGGACCCCAACAAGAGGCTATGAACTGTTCAATTTCCATTACTACCAAAGGATTTGTTTTGAGCCAGTATGTAACCCTTGGAGGCTCAATTTAGGTAGATTGGTTTTCACTAATGTCTTTGTTAATGTCGAATTAGTGAAGATGCTAGCCAGTCGTTATAATCCAAAACATAGGGCCATATGTGATCTATCTGGGAATCCATTAATATATGTGTGTGGGAATGCAATAAGCGAGGTCTTCAAATTAGAAGGGATGTGCAATGAGAAAATTGTAAGTGAAGAGCTCGAGAGTGAATGTAGAAGAATGGACACCATTTATAAGGGTTGGAGATTATCCATACATAGAATTAGGCATGGTGGAAAACCATTTCAAATGGAGGACAATGAGGGACCACCTTTTCATGTGGATCTTTTCAAATCTTATGTGAAGTACACCTATTTTTTGGTGGGATAGGTATTGGGAATGGAGGTTCCAAAATATATGGAAATTGTGCCTATGGTGATAGCAATAGATATTCAATATCATAATTCTAGGCCTTGGGATTATGCTTCTTATGTATTTAAAGAACTTGACGTAGGGATGATGGCAATAAAAAATTGGAGCCTATGTCCTGCACCTCAGAAATTATTCATTGTTGATGCACTTGGTGCTATACTTTGGACATGAATTAGGGTTGTGGCCCCAGGAGATGAGAGTTTCACAAGTTGATAAACAAGGCAGGCCATTGCCTATTCAGTCATGGACTATTTTTTGGGATAATAGGTTTGTTAATTCCAATTTTGTACACTTTGAAGAATGCTTTGTAAAAATATTGTATACGTTATACAATCATCCATGTGAATATTCCTTATCTAATGAGATAAAGAAGTTCCTTAGACCTAGAGATTTTAATGGACCAATCAACCATAATTGGGGGGATTCGTATTGTCTAGAGAATGCGACCATGATTAGGGTCTATGGATTTGAAGATGCTCCATTTATCTTGCCTAGAACAATTCCAGACAAAATTGCCTACTTGGAGATTGTTAGACAAATGGATTTTTCTAGTGTCATGAATTTAAGCTCTTTTGGAAAACAAGATTTTATGCCTAGTACGTTGTGCTTTTGTGACTTTAGTGTGTTAGGAAAGGAAGGATATAACATGATTCTTGATAGGTTATTAAAATACAATATGAAGAGAGGGCCATTGAGGAAAATTTTTGACCCATAAGGGTATATCCACTCAGCAAAGTAAAAGATAAACTTTGGAGGGTATCATCATGTTCCGTAGAAGTTTGATGATATGATAAGAAATCTTGAAGCAAAAGAGGCAGAGATGGTAATTGAGTGACACAATCAGGAGTTTCTAGATATGGATATGTTATCCTCTAGTGAAAAGGTATCAAGGGCTGACATGTCTCAAGGTTCATCCAGTAAGGTATCAAGGACAAGAACTCAAGGCTATACCTACTCTGCTAGAGAAATGAATATTGAGGAAAATGTAAGTAAAGATGTAAGACATGAAGAATATAAATATTATATAGTAGATGATGAGTTTATAAAAAATTTAGAACTCGAAACATTTATGTATAAGCAAAATAGTAAGGAAGTAAGAGAACTGGTTGACAACATGACACCGGGAAATGCAGAGCAATTATTGAAAAGTTTGAAAGATGATGTAGAGAAAGAGATGACAAATATGACCCCTGAGAAAGGGAGATAAATGTTGGAAAAGGCTAGTGTCATGATTTTCCTAGGATTAGACCTCAATTATGCATTATTTTTTGATAGTTTCTTAAAGGACAACAATACTACACATAAGCTAAGCATAGAAAAGGTAACAAAAGTATATATAGGATCGAGATATAATCTTGATGAAGAGACATTGATGATTTGTGCTTTATATCCACCTCATAAAAGGTCAGTTGTTAGTGACACTGAGAAATAATTTGGACATGTCATGACCTTGAAGGTTGGAGAGGCTGATCCAATTGCAATAGTAGAAATTGGGATTAATGTGGAAAAATTGAATAAAGCCCAAATACATACATTGATCAGAGAAAAGTAAATGTACAAAAAAAACAATGAAAGAATGTTGAGAGAAAATGAGCATTTAAAAGACTTAGTAGATGTTGCAACATGTCCTAGAAAGATGCTCACTCAAAGTGAAAGTTCCCAGGTTCAGGAGCATTGGGAAGGGTCAAGTGCATATGCTCAGGGGAAAATGGACACACTTACAACAGTAATCAAGAAAATTCAAGCCATTTTAACCACTTGGTTAAATAAACTTTGGGGAAAACACTCATAGTACTTTGATGCAATAAAAGAACATAAAAGAGTGGATGGTAGAATTCAAGAGAAACTTGAGGAAATAAAATAGTGGGATACTTCTGATAATGAAGCAATTGAGGATGTTAATCATGTTATGGACAAGCATAGAGGCTTCTTTGAGGAGTTACAAGAGGATGCACAAGAATTGATGGAGGCTACTGAGATTGGATTTACTACGTTCTTTGATGATGGAGGTAAGTTGAAATAAATGGTCACATGGAAAAGAAAGAGTGAATTAATACTCCAGGAGATTTTAAAGACAACCACTATGAAAGATACAACATTGGATGAAGCGTTTGAGAAAAATGAATGGATGGTAGTGAGGGAGATTGTAATCCACAATGCACTATGAGATGCGGATATACATGAGTGCCGAGACTACACATATCATATGTCAAGGGTCCATTTATGGCTTAAAAAAGCTTAGTCTATATTAGTTTTGTTAGTATTTCATATTTAAGACATTTTTGAAGGGACACATCTTTTCGTGCGGGGTATGTATACAAATATATGTTTTTGTAACTAAAAAAGGATTAGAATGAAAATAGATAGAAAGTAGATAGTAGGAAATACAATATTTTTAGAATGTTTCAAAGAACCATGATGCATGTATGAATTTTTGAAGGATCAATGAAAGAACTTTGATTCTATGGCACCCTTCTGGTATCAATTATTTGTTAATTTAATTAAAAATATTATCAAGTTGTCTCCAAGGCTGATATTTCTTTGTTATTTAAATTGAAATATCAAGTATATTCTCAGTTTATCAATACACATTTGTTGTATTTTTGTGGTGTGATTGGTTAGTTCTTTCAAGTAAAGATTAAATCCTTCAAGTCATTCACAGTAATATGGAAGTATCATTTGGATCACTAAGAAGAGCTTGGTAATTACATTCTTTCATGTTTATACAAGTTATAGACTAATATCATAAGCCAAATAATTAGAATCTCTGCCAGATAGAAGTCATTCATCTAAAGCTTTCACTTGATTCCATTTTACCCAACAAGGCATTGGTCTTATTTATCCTTTTAGGTTTCATCCATTTTATTTGAATCTCTTAACTATACATATTAATTCACCTTTATATTGCATATACAATTTATACCAAATTAGGATCACATCTTTCCACTATCAAATTTCCATTTGTGGATAGTTTGGTCAAGTAGGAAGCATAATTCAAAATCTGCGTCATTCATATAGGTGCACCCGCCTAGGTTTAGCAAAGCCTTAAGAGTAGAAGGTTCAAATATATTGGTTGGTCTTGTTAGCTAGCCAATAACATTGTGAGAGCTTGGCAACCTCTCATGGTTTATTCAAACCAACGTTTTTCAGACCTAACACATTCCTTTATCCTAATCATCCTATCCTGCATCCAATCATATCTTATCCATCCATCTATCCCTCCAATCCAACAATCCCCATTTAACCCTATCCAATACAATCTAATCCTAATCCATGCAATCCAATCTTGCAAGCTAGTGCATCATCCTTAAGAAATTCATCATTTTCATCCAAATCAGTTGATAATCCATTTCAATCTACTTTAATCCATTATCATCATAGGTATGTATGCTTCACAATCCACGTGTTTTCTTATTGTTAACAACAAAATCCTTGGGGTATTGATTATTCTTATCATGAAATTTTATATCCTTATCATCATCATCATCAATCCATCCACCAATTGGTTTTTCAATTGAATCAGAGCTTAGTCCTTGCTTGATTTTGGGTCATTGTGCATGCTTGCTTGTTGCTTGTGTGTGTTATCATTTTTTCATTTATCATGGTATTTTGCACTCTATTGTCATAGGGGTTGTTGGGAAAATGTGTCTCAACCTTGCAATTATATATGATATACTAATAGAATGTATTTTGATATATGGTGATTGATTATACAAATACTATACACTCCAAAAGGCTTGCTATAAGAAGGTGGGATATATATAGATAGTGGTTTTTTCTTTCTGAGTCTGATAGCGGTCATGGTGTTTATTATTCTCTAGTGGTGATACTCCTATGAGAATCTTTCTCTATAATTATATTGTAATATTTTGATTTTCGAATATTATATTGGGTGGCTTTTGGAGTGTGGGGTTTTTCTCCTGAAAGATTTTTCCCCACATAAATCATTGTGTTGTGGTATGCATGATATTTTTGTTTATTTATGTTTAATTTTTTGTAACTATTAAAGATATGTAAATTTTTTGCATTATTCTGCTCTCAAGGTTAGTGTAGGAAGTTTTTCCACTACCTTAGCTTCCTTACAAGGGCATCACAGTCTTCCATATCATGGTGTTTTAAGGAATATGTTTTTATTTGACCTTTCTAATCACATACTTGGAACATTGTAATCTTTCTTCCTTATACCTTGGTGCATAATGTCAAGTACAATATCAAATATAAGTTTATCTTATCATTGTACCATGATGATCATCCATTCCCCCCTCCATCAACATCTTCATTATTCTTAGCTATTTTTTCCTCTATCGTTTCATCTTTCATCCCCTAGTCCTCTTATCCATTTTGAGAGCACACCCATGTTCTCCTAACCCACATGTCCTCTTGAGGGGCATACCACTACCTCCTCATCATCCTTTCTCATCCTCCCTAGTGACTAGGGCATCATGTCACTAGTCTTTATGCCTTTCCTAGCCACTATGTTTTTTTCTTCTTTGAAATGATGCTACTTCTCTTAGTCAAAATATCATCTCAAATAGGGGGAAAATGTAGACACCTAAAACAATATTTAATTAAATAAACACTTGTTATTTATTTAATTAATTTAATCTATTCCCTTATCCTAATAATTCATTAAATAAATATTTATTATTTCCCCATTAGCTTTATCCACCATCCTTAATTAAATAAATCCCATATTTATTTAATTAATCCCACCTTTTTGTAGTTTTCTCTAAAAAATTCCTAACCTTTCTTAAGTTAATTAATCCTTGATTAATTAAATTTATCCTCATCATAATTATTATCATCCCATTCTCTATATTTTAACTCCACCTACATAAATAAACCCATGGTTTATTAACTCAACCCAACCAATTAAATTAATTAATTTGACCCTCATTACTAATTATCATTTTCATTTTCCTCTTATTTAAAATTGCTACACATCCCCCAAAATTTTCATTAAGTGACAAGTGTCCTAGCCTATCCTCTACCCTCTTCTCAAAAATGTGTGAGATCTCACCTACCCCCACTATCTCTTACACAAGCCACCCTATATCTTACACAAATTTAATGCCTCTCTTCCCAATGTGTGCTCACTCATGTGTGAGTACACCTCACCTCTTAGGCCATTTCCATCTTGTGACGCTTAAAATAATCCTAATACTCCACTCCATCTTGATCCAAACCTCACCCTCTCAATCAATCCTAGCCATTCTACAAATGAGCAATCTTGGCCCTTGATTTTTCCCCTCTCATTTATATAAATGAGAGGCCTCCATTCCTATTTTCATAACTTATTTCATGCTAATGTTATGCTGCTAAAGTGTCCATTGAGCCTATCATCATGCTATTCAAGTAAGAGAAACAAAATCAAAGCCAACACATCCATCTGCTACTCTTACTCCTTGAGGTTTGAATTGCATTTTGGGTTTGATTTAGCTTACATTTTATGTCAACTTCTATATATCATTTGCATTGCATTTAACACCACTCTACTAAAAAATGTGCTAGTCTATTGAAAAATGAGACACTCTTTTGAATAAATGCACCATTCTACTAACAAATGAGCCACTCTACTAACGAATGCACCACTCTACTAAATAGATGTGCCACTCTACTAATAGATGTGCTAGTAAGTTGAAAAAATGCACCACTTTGATGAATAGATGCATGAGTTTCAAAAAAATATGCAACTCTATTAAATAAATGCACCACTCTACTGAAAAAATGTGCCACTCTGATGAGAGCTCAAGAATGATGTTTTTATTAATCATTTTATAAACTTAAAATACTTCATTATATTATTAAATAACTATTATGGCAATAGATAATATGTTTAATGTTTTCTTGTTTTATGTTATACTTGACTAAATTGAAGGATATATTAGATGTGATGTTTTACATTAAACATGCCTCTTTTAGTTGTGTTAATAAAGAGATTATTGTAAAAATTGAAACATATTCTATCATGAATGCAATATATCTTTGAGGATTTCACATAGGTACTTCAATGTTGACTGTGAGATGAATCTATTAGACTCCCTGTTTACACCACAGTGCTAATCATGCTCTTGAGGGCTCTAGAAAGATCCTAAATTGCTATAATTTCGAATTGGCTCTCTCTTGCAATTTTGGAACTACTGCTACAACTGGAGTAATGTGCTATTCTCTTGATACTTTCAGCTAAAGTTTAATTTATCTTTGTACTCCATAATTTGGTGGCTAGCTCTAATTTTTTGAATTCAAAAATAAGGGATATTAATACAAATATTCATCCTTAGGTTTAATTGGAGGTAGTCAATAGTTTGCTGAATATTGTAACTATTGGTACTCTATACTTTTTTTTTACTCACCAATTTTGGACAATTCAAATGAAAATATAAATTTTATCTAAATCACTATGTTGGGGACCCATGAAGGAAGAGAAGGGCCCACTCAACTGAACGAGGTGATCCTGTGTCATTGTTATTTGGTTCAATTAATTCTGTTTTGTGATAATTGGTTAGATGTTAGCACTTCGATTCTTGTTAATCAATGTTCAACAATTGTATTTACTCAGATTAGATTACTTCCATTTAAATTAGTTAAGTCATTTTATTGTGGATTGTTGTTAGACCAGAATTCCATTACTTATTATAGATTCCATTAAGTATTCATTCTTAGATGCAAATAGTTGTAGTGAAATTAGTAACAATGATTAATGTAAGGACTGAACTAAAGATAAATTGGAATATGTTCTTGGGGTTTAGTTCTATTTCTTTCTAGATTTAAATTTTTAATTCTTTGTATCATAAATAGATTCAATGTTTCCTAGATTATAGTTCATTATCTACAAACCTAATTAGATTTTTGTTTAGCAACTTTAAATTTTGCATTCTAGATTTAGAGTTAACTTAATTTACTTCATAGATATCCCAATAAACCAATTATAATTGAGTAAGGTGATGTCTAAACTAAATAATTAGGATTATAATAGGTTTAGATAAGCATTAGTTAGCCAATAAGTTAGAATCATCATTAAAAATAGTTGTTACGTTTTGTTCCCAACAAGCTCCTAAGAGCTCCTAAAGGCTCCTGAGGGAGATTGACCAAAATAAAAGTCACTTTTTATAGTGCAAAACCCCCCAATTTTTGGAGTCCTCCTTATCTTATATTTCTCTGAGACACACCTGATTCGATAAATAAAGAATTAAATGATGCGAGTTGTGACATCAATGACCTCACCCATCATTTTTGGCATCATTGTCAAGGAAAACATTAAAGATTTGGCTGTTAAGATAAAGCCTTAGTGTTGATAAGGGAGATAGTAGTTTGTGGATGAGACAAGTTAGAGTTCATCTAGGAAGTTTTCTTCCACAAAACATTGATTTTGATCAAGAACAACATATTTTAAATCATTATATTGGAGATCAAAGAAATAATCAAGAATATTTTCAAGAGGAAGTAATGGCTGACCAAGAAAGAAATGATCCCCCACCGAAAAAGATCTTTCCTTAGCCCATTAATCTAAATAGAGAATTAGACGAACCTCTAATGAATAATATTTCACCTTCAGTGCTTCCGAACTTTAGGGGAAATACAAATAAGGATCTTGATCAATTTCTCTTTGAATTTAAGGTTTTGTGCCAAACTTACAACTATACAAGTGATAATCGGAAGTTGAAATTGTTCCCTTGTACCTTGAAGGAGTCTGATTTAAGATGGTTCATGGATTTAGGTGTAGGATCAATATCAACTTGGCATGAAATGGAAACAAAATTCTTGGATAAATACCAAGATTACTACTGGGTGATGGATAGGAAAGAGGAATTGTTTCAAATGAAGTAGATGGAAGATGGGAGTCTAGAGGATTATGTAGATAGATTCCAGTTTTTGCACAATAGATGTGGAAATGGGTTAGATAATGAAATTGTTAAAACAATTTTCCTAAAGAGAATTGATGATGACTCTAGGGAGCCCTTGAATCTTATGGGAAAATAAGACATCAATAAGCTCACTTTGAAAGCTATTGTTGAAATATGCAAAAACTAATCTAGGACTAGAGTAGGGTTTAGAGGTTCTAGAAGAAATAAAGATCTCACCACTGATGTGTCTCAAGTGATGGAAGAGATTGCTAATTTAAAAAATAATTTAGTTCTTTCTTTAAATATGCAAGGAGATAAAAAGACCACTGAGCCTTTATCCATCTATTGTTTAGAGTGTAGAGGGAAACATCTTATAAGAGAGTGTCCATTGAATCAAGTAGACATTTGTGAGATCTATGATAAACATCATGTAACAAGTTCTTGTAGTCCTATCTTAGAGATTAAGAATCATCTAAAGAAACCACCAGTGGTGGAAGAAGAACTTAACTATGTTGGCCAAAGATCTCAGAATGTTGGGTATAACTCTAATCAGGGTCAGTATGGTCCTAGAGCTAAATGGAATAAAAAATATTGGTCTAATGTAAATCAATGGAATTCTCTCTTTCCACCTCAAAAATTGCCTATATTTTGGGGTTAACCAGAATGGATGAATCCCCAGTGGAACCAACCATAGTGGTAGACAAATCAGCCACATGGCAACAAAATCAGCCATAGTGGCAGCAACCACAAACACAATTTCAACCATGGAAAAAATAAAGGACCAATGCATCCATGAAGATAGTCACCATAGTTAACCCAAGGATCTAATCCTACTCATGAATAGGTAAACCATCCAAAAATGCCAGCACAACCTATTCCAAATCCTAAAAATAATCGCTCTGATGCAAATCCACCTACTTTGAATGTCATTGAAGCTAGTGATATTCAGTTAAGAAGCCAAAATGTGATATTTGTACCAACTACTAAAGATCAAGAGGGAAAGGAAAGTGAAAAGGAGCATTTCAATGAAAAAAAACTCTGAGAGTGAGAAAGAAGTTAATCAGACATCCTACCAAGAGTACCTGAAGATAGGAAAAATTGCTCCAAACAACTCTCAACCTAATTATATGAATGTTTTTGACTCTCAACTTCTTTGAGAGTTATAAAAGGTTAACATTCAAATACCATTGTTATAGGTTATAAATGATATACCAAAAATAAATCAATTAGTTAAGTCCCTCTATATGAAAAATTCGGGTAGGAAGAATAAATTACCTCTTGATGAGCCCGAAATATGCTCATAATTTGAATATCATAATATCTTTTTAAATACTCTTATTCTTTTTAATGGTTGTTTTAAACTCTGTGATCATAAATTTTTTATTTTAAAATGGGTAGTATCCTATGACAAGCATTCTTATATTCCTACAACCTAATATCTTTGTATGTCTATATTCATGGCCCTGTTTGACCTCCCAATTGACTGATAGGATACATGTGGTTTTTGGATAAATGAGATGAATTTAATGTGTGTGATTAATGAATGAGTATCGTGTTATTATATGCATTCCTTCTTTCACCTCTGTTTCCATGTGTTTCACAGGTTGTTGAAATTTCCATGAACGAGTCAATGCACAGCAAACCTCGGTCCTACAGTGAAGACCATTTCCACCACGACATCGAGGAAATTATTCCAGCGAAGACTCTCTATCTGAGTCATTGGGAGGAGATCTAAATGGTCATCAATCTAGGAAGAGTGGAATGCTAGATTCTCTCTGAATCAGTTGAATAGATATGCTCTCATTTATGGAAGTCTGTTCCTCAGAATTAGGAAGCATCTATGTCTGCATCTTTCTCTGTTAAGTTAGTTAGTTATTTTTCTATAAATAAATGTTCCTCCTACGTGAGTGAGCAAGTAGAGAAGAGAAAAATACTAGATTGGAAATAATAGAACAAAACAGAGTATGTTCGAGTTAGTATTGTAATGATAAATAGAGCTTTGTGTTAGTTTTCTTACAAACAGAACAACCATGTATATGATTCCAAGTTTATGAATAAAAGCTGATGAAGTTTTGAGTTCAATTCTTGCATAGTTTGGTTGATGCTTGCTAAGGGGGCCCACTTAGTAAGTATTTGTAGTTAGTTGTTTATTTCCTATTGTTTATCAATTAGAATTTCATTCTAGGAAGTTTCAGTGCAAACTCAATATTATATTGTTCCTGCAGCATAAGACCAGTTCATGGTTTGTTTTTAAGTAATAGTTGTCATGATTTCTACTTTAACTAAGTTATGCTTAAGTTGATAAGACTTTGCCTTACATTCCTGCATCAGAAGTAGAATTCCTTTCACACATTTATTTCTAGTAGGTTGTGGCTAAAATCAGTTCTTAGTGCACATATAGTGCCACTTCATTTCAAGTATACATTCCCTGGTTTGACAAAGTAAATGAATGACCATGAGGAGATGTTAGTCACCTGCTAGAATGTCCAATTCCCAGGTTAGGATTTACCATGAATTTTATATCATGTTGTGGGTGATAGCCATTTTTGGTGCCATTTTCGAGGATGGTGTCAAGATAAGAACCTATCATAGTCATTGTTAGCAGTAGTTAGTGTGCTTATTAAAGAATTTTCAAATCCTTCAATTTTTAGTTAAGTCTGTTACATGTATAGAAGAAGAGATGCTCTAGGAAGATTCCTCCCAAACCCTTCCTTCACTGATAACGATTTTGAACCAGCTTATAATCTATTTGAGGAAAGAGGAAACCAAGATATCAATTCATTTGTTGAAGACCCACTCGCTGAATTTCCCTTTGATGCAGATATGGCACAAAATCCACCTAATCCACCTCCTGCTTTTCAATTCCCTATCATACCCTAGCAAGATAATGATAACCTCAAAAATATTCCTTCTTCATTACTTCCCAAGTTCTATGGACTAGTTACAAAGGACCCAGACACTTTCTTGTTTAAGTTTGACATCCTCTGTCGAAGCTATGATTACACCACAGATGCTCACAAGCTGAAGTTGTTTCCTGCTACTTTGAAGGAGGGAGCTCTAAGATGGTTCATGAGTTTGGGGAGGAATGTTGTTGATAGTTGGGTAGTCATGCAAACATATTTTCTTGAGAAATATAAGGAATATTGCAAGATTGGTAGTAAGGGTGATGATATATTCTGAATTCAGCAGAAGGAGGATGAAAGCCTATAAGACTATATCTCAAGGTTTTTGTTTTCCTTGAAAAAGAATTCAGACCATACTCTCAATGAAGAAACTCATAAATTGCTTTTTCTGAGGGGAATCAATGATTCCTGTATTGATGCTCTAGATCTGATGGGAGGAGAAGATATCACCCAAGTGCCTTGGGATGATATTAAGTCCATATGCTGCAACTACTCTCAGGAAAATGTCAAGAAGGGAAGAGGTCATTAGGCCACAGTGGGAAAGTCTTCTACTAATGGAGTTTCACGGATGGAGATTTCAAATTTGTTGTCTGATTTCAAGAAAGATATCATAAACAATATGGATACATAGTTGGACGCTATGCAAGCTTGAAAGAAGCATGAGGAAGTTGAAGCAATCTTGGTCAAGTTCTGTCCACATTGCCGATAGAAGAAGCGTGACTGCAGATGTAAGATGGTGGCTAACCTGGAGGCTAAGAAATTACCTATTGACTTTAAGGTAGTAGAAGGTGATGAAGACCAAGTATTCTGCATTGCACAGAGGTGCCCATGGGCTCAAAGACAAGGTATGCCTCAAGACCCTTTGAGTTTTGGTAATCCTTACTCTAATTATAGTAACCAATAGCAACCTACATATGGCCCATCACAACCATGGAATACCTCTCAACCACAATGGCCTAACTATCAAATTCCATAATGGCAATCTCCTCAAGGAGGTTGGCAACAACCACAAGGACAATGGGCTCCACCCCAAGGTAACTGGTAGTAGAATCCTCAATGGAGAGGTTCTCAACAATGGCATAAACAATCCCCTGGCTTTTTGCAGCTTCAACAACCACAAACTTTGGCCCTCATGCCACCTCCTGCAACACCTGTAGTAAATATTGGCCCTCCAAATTAAATGCCTATGCCTACTCAACCATTGCCAAATCCTAATAATAAGTAGCACCAATAGCAGCCTATGTATTTTGTAGAATCCAATCAGTATCCAGCCTATGCTCTGAATATTAATGACATCCATCTCAGGTCTAGAACCACCCTACCTTCTCCACAACTGCCAGTAATTATTGAAATTCCAGCTCCTCCCTCTGAACAACTGACTAGTCCTGCAGAACAGATACCTATATTAGATACTGTCTCTTAGGATCCTATCCTGCAGCATCCAACAAAATGACCTTTTACTCAGATATTGCAAGTGAATATCCCCAAGTCTATGGAAGAGCCTACCTTTGATATTTTGGATCAGCTAAAAACTGTACACATTCAAATCCCTCTTTTTCAATCCATTAAATATGTTCAAATCTATGGGAAAGCCATTAAGGAGGCTTGTTTGAAGAAACTTAGAAGGAAGAAAAAGGATCCCCAAACTATCCATGTTCTAGGACATTTGGAAAATATTATGTTAGGAAAGGTAGTCATGCCAAAATATGCTGACCCTGGGAGTCCTGTGGTACAAATTAATATTAATGGTTAGATAGTAAAGAATGTTTTGGTTGACCTTGGTGCAGCCATGACCAAGCATACTATGGAGTATTTGAATATCCTAACCATTAGGTCTACACCTACCATCCTACAGCTTGCTGATAGTTCCATAGTAGCACCTAATGGCATGGTGGAAGATATAATAGTCAAGCTTGAGTCTTAGGAATACCCAACAGATTTCACCATATTGTCCACAAAGGCAGCTTTGGGAGGATATCCTATCATCCTAGTTAGACCATGGTTAGCCACAACTAATGCTTTTATAGGATGCCATTCAACAGACATGACAATTTTTGATGGTCAGTCAACAAAGAAATTGGCTTTATACCCACCTGTTCGGCCTTAGCCAGACTTGTCTCAGCCAATTTGGCTGGATTTAGGTGAGGAAACTGAAGAAGTCAGTTCATTGGCTCACTTAATGATGTTGAAAACTAATCTATTTTCCCAACTTCAAAGTGAGGATGACTTGCTCTTACAAATTCTATAGTCCAACTCTAACATGAGTAGCCCATCTGTTTTAGATAACTGTCCTCAGCAGTGCTTCCTGTAGCAACTAAATCCTCAGAGCCTGCCATATAAAATTCCTACAGTCTATCAACATTTTCTTCCACAAGAAATACAAACACCACCTTTATCAGTAGACTTCATGAATGATCTTACCAAGCAAATTGAGTTATCACTAGGCCACTGTCTGAATATCAATAATAAGCTGCCTCAATCTCAACAAACTACCCTAGTCATAATGTTGCAAGATCAACACAAAGCTTTTGCATGGGACTATGGGGATATGAAGGGAATAGATCCTCAACTTTGTACTCATAGGATCTACATTAAAGAAGATTGTTCACCTATTAGGTAGCCTCAAAGAAGCATAAAGCCAACACTCAAGGAAATAGTTAAAAATGAGCTCCAAAAGTTGCTTGATGCTAGTTTCATCTACCCTATTATAGACAATCAATGGGTATCTCCATTGGTGATTGTTCCTAAAAAAGGTGGAAAATAGAGAGTTTGTGTAGACTACAAGGAGCTAAATACTGCAACTAAAAAGGATCACTTTCCACTGCCATTTGTTGATCAAGTACTAGACTCATTGTCTGGTAAATAGTATTTCTTATTTTTGGATGGATATAGTGGGTATAATCAAATTAAAATCGCTCATAGGGATCAAGACAAAACAACCTTTCCCTTTCCATGGGGGACTTTTTCTTACTTTGTCCTACCTTTTGGCTTGTGTAATGCACCTGCAACATTACGAAGGGCAGTAATTAGTATTTTTCCTGACATTTCTCATGATTCTATGGAAATTTATATGGATGACTTCACCACTTATGGAGTTACTTATGAAAAAGAATTAGCAAATTTGAAGAAAGAGTTGAAAAGATGCCAGGAGCACAATTTGTCTTTAAATAGTGAGAAGTGTTTTATGATGATGCAAGAAGGAATTGTTTTAGGCCATTATATCTCTCTAGTAGGAATTCAAGTTGATCCTACAAATATAGAAGTCATTCTAACTTTGCAAACACGAATGAAAAAAAATGATGTTAGAAGCTTCTTAGGACATGCTAGATATTATACAAGATTTATTAAAGATTTCAAAAAAATAGCCAATCCCCTATATGCCTTATTGACTAAGGATTGTGAATTTAATTGGACTGAGGCCTGTGACAAATCTTTCCTATAGCTTAAGAACTTACCTACTAAAGAACCTGTTCTCTAAGGACCCAAGTGGAGTTTTCCCTTTTATATACACACATATGCTTCTAATTATACCATAGGGCTAGTGTTAGAACAAAAGGAGAATTCCATATAACATGCCATCTATTTCATTAGCAAAAACCTTCAAGGCCCATAATTAAATTATACTATCACAAAGAAAGAATTGCTAGCAATTGTGTATGCTCTGAACAAGTTTCGACATTATGTCACTCGTTACCAAATATTTGTTCATAAAAATCATGCAACAATAAGGTACCTCATGAATAAACCTTCCATATTTGGTAGATTAGCAAGGTAGCTACTATTGTTGCAAAAATTTGATATCACAGTTATTGACAAGCCAAGCAGGGCAAATGTGGTGGCTGATTTCTTGTCAAGACTTCAAATAGCTACACCTACCACCTCAAAGGTAATTGATCATAGCTTTCCTGATGAACATCTATTTTCTATTGCTGCTCAAACTCCATGGTATGCAGACATTGCAAATTATTTAGTAGCCAACAAAATTCCAACTCACTTCTCACCAAAGAACAGGAAGTTATTAATTGAGAAAAGTTTTGACTTTTTATGGATTGCAGACTGTTTGTTTTACATAGGACCTGAAGTCATGCGAAGGTGTGTTAGAGAAGATGAGACATATAAAATTTTGCATGCTTGTCATGATGAGCCATGTGGTGGGAACTTTGCATCTAAAAGAGCATCAATGAAAGTGCTTAATACAAGTTACTATTGGCCCACACTACACAAGGATGTTGTGGCATACACTAGAAAATGTGATAGATGTCAAAGAATGGGGAGAGCAACAAGGTTTGATGAAATACCCCTGTATCCAAAAGTGGTAATTAGTCCCTTCGAAAAGTGGGGAATGGATTTTGTTGGACCTATTGATCCTCCATCCAATGGGAAATCTTACATTTTAGTTTGCACTGATTATGTAACCAAGTGGGTGGAAGTCAAAGCAATGACACATGCTCGTGACAATAAAGTTGTTGAGTTCCTCTATGAACAAATTTTTACTCAGTTTGGAGTCCCAAGAGAGCTTATTACTGATCAAGGAACTTAGTTTACTTCAAACCCGATCACTACATTGATGAATGACTACAAGATTAGGCACAGGAAGTCAAGCCTATATCACCCTCAAGCCAATGGTCAAGCAGAGGTTACTAATAGAGAATTGGAGGCAATCATTACAAAAATAGTGTAGTTACACAAGAAAGATTGGAGCAGTCATCTTCCAGAAGTAGTCTGGGCCTATAGGATAACATGGAAAAAAACTACAAGGTTTACCCCTTTTGAGTTACTTTATGGAAAAAATGCCATGTTGCCAATAGAGTTTGAGCATAAGACCTTAAGGACTTCTCTTCAGCTTAAAATTGATCTTTCATAAGCCAAAAAGGAATGCCTCCTACAATTGAATGCATTGGATGAGATGAGGAAAGCTACCCTGTAGCACACTGAAGCCATCGAGTAGCAAAGGAAGAAATGGCATCACCACAATATCTAAACTAAGCATTTCTTTGTTGGTGATTGGGTGCTACTCTATGACTCCAGGTATAATGAGAATCAAGGTAAGCTTACAACAAGATAGCTTGGTCCACATGAAATTGAAAATGTATTTGATAATGGTTCAATTCAGTTGGCTACAATTGATCTTGTCTGCTTCAAAGTGTTGGTTAATGGACATCATCTTTGGTTGTATCATAAGCTTGCATCCAAAGAAAAATTTATGAAGCAATTTGCTTCCGATGCAGCCACTAATCTTCATGCGGTGAAAGGCTTTGGTCTTCTTCCTGTAGCATCTCTTTCAAAACTATGTTGTCTGTCCATAATAAAGGTTTTATTTTTACGGAAACCACTTTCTCCATCACCATCCATCACCATCTATCACCATCATTCATTTCATCTTTCTTTTCTATGTCACCCATCCTACCGTACCACCTCCATTTATGATTTCTTTTTCAAGCAATCATTTCAAGCTGTGTTGTGATATCTCTCAACATTTGTGAGCATTTAATACAAGGTACGCGATATTCTTTTTATTTGTCACATCATTCATTTATTTATTTATTACAAGTGTCTATGAGTCATTATTGCTCATTCTTCGCCTATCCTTTTGCATATGTGAGGACACATGTCAAATCTTAAGTAGGGGGCGGGGATAATTTATTTCAAAACTTTTTCTTTTGCCAATGCCACATTCGTTAAAAATAATTTTTAGATTGTACTTCCCAAGAATGAATGTGTGATTTTTCCCTGATCAGCAAGTTAACTGCTTAATTAAGTAGTTTCTAAAAATCATTGCATGCAATTGTCTTTTATATCATTTTTGGAAAGAAAAGAAAGGTAAACAAGCCAAAAAGAAAAGAAACAGAGCAAAGAAAAAGTGTTTTTCAAATTCTCAGAAGAGGTTAAGTTTCAGGGATTTTAGCAGAGTTAGTTTTTGAATATGGGTGGTCAGCTAGTAAGACATGAGCTAGTAGCTCATGAGGCCTTAACATAAGATCCTCAGGTGGTTTAGGCATTTAGTATTTACGGATGGTTGAACTATTTTCTAAGGATAGATTCTTTCAACGAGGAAGTTGGAAGTGAATTTTTAAGAACTCTTTCAGAAGGAGAGGCTACAATATGGGTTTTAACAGTTGTCATAATAGAGGAACAAATTGTTGAAGTAACTGGGCTTCTAGCAGTAGGAGAGAACTTCCCTTCAAGAAGGGATGTTGTCTCTTCGAGGGCAGAATTCACATTGCTAATGGATAGACCCTTAGAAGTTTCAAAGCAAGGATGAAAACGGGTCTCACTACCTTATCCATATACATAATACGCCTCTTTCATAATCAGGTATTTGACTTGTGAAGGACTCTTTTCTTATTTGCATTCCTACCATTTTAAATTGTTAATTCATATGAGGTACAGGTTAGCTGTCAACATCCCAAATTTCTTGTTAAATATTTTGGAGCGTAATGCCTATGAAACTCAGAAGGGTAAAGATAATTCCATCACTAATCATGCCCTTATTAAATTGTTGATTGAGCATTCTTTGAGGGATATATCACCCCTTTCCTGGAAAGAATTTTGTGCCCAGAAAGGACTACAACCTCTAGAACCTCCCAGAACACTCCCTATTGAGCTCAAGAAAAAGAGAAAGAGAGTAGAGTCTACAAGTAGGGAAGCTGAGCAGGAATCATCTACTCCTGCAACACCTAGTCCTACAGCCTTCACACTTGAGCCTTTTACCCAGATAAAAACTAGGTCTGCTACAAGTAAAGAAAAGGGAAAAATAAAAGTAGGCAAACCATCCAGTGCTGAGCATACCCTAGAAGCAAACCCTCAAACACAAAAGTGAAAATGTGCTACCCAGCTTTTCCCTATAGAAACACCTGTTGTCACCATAGTTTTGTCATCATCCTCTCCTACTGAGTTTGAATCCCCTAGGCAAGTTAGAAAGAGTAAAGTTGCAAAAGAATCTCTTGCGTCTGCTAGATTGCCTAGAAGAGCTTCAACAAGAAAACAGGGTAAAACTACCTCAACACCCATCCAACCAGAAATTATAATCATTTCGGAGGAGTCTAAGGAGCTTGTTCATGAGGATTCTTAGAGTGTATCAACAAGAAAATAGGGTAAAACTACCTCAACACCCGTCCAACTAGAAATCATAATCATTTCAGAGGAGTTTGAGGGGCTTGGCTATGAGAATATTCCACATAGTTCCTCTATTATTCCTGAGGAGTTACAAACTGAAATAGAGGGAGTTGGGGAAGTACAACAAGGTTGTAGTGATGAAAGGAGGATGCCAAGCCTTAATGATTTGGTTGATGCAGTTGAGAAAATTTTAGGAGAAGCACAATTCCCTCCTGAGTAGCAAGAAGAAGAACCTGAACAAACTGAAATATTCAATGACACACCATTGCCCTCAAAACCTTGTCATGCAATGGCTATGTATAAAAGAACATTATTAATTGAGTATTTGGAATATCTCAAAATTGTCGAGAGGCCTGTGACACTTCAAACTTTGAGTTTCCGCCATCTGGCTAAAACTGAAATGCAACAAAGTTTGCGAGAAGAGGAGAAGAAGAAATTAAAGAAATAAATTGAAACCAAAAATAGGAAATCCAGGAAATAAAGGAGAAAATGAATTAAATGATGAAAGTATCTAGAAAAATCATGGAATGTAGACCACCACCTAGGGTGTATGCAATGTGCCTCAAGGAGTACTTTTTGTGGTTCCAATTAATGAGAATTTCCAAAAATCTAGACCCTATCATCCATTCTACTAAAGAGTTTTATGATGCCTATCAGATAGCACCCAATTGGTTAAGAAATTATTTGTATGAATCTTATTTGCATGGTTTGTTAATACCTTTTGAAACAAAGTGGAATTCGCTGCTTTACATTGGTAACATTCATTTGAGGTCACTTATGTCTTGGGCAGCTAATGAGATTAATTATGGGAAGCAATTAGAGGATTATGAGGAAGCTGAAAGGAAAGAACCAATTCCCCTAAGACCACAAAGCTCAAATCCTCAAACAGTTCTTAGAATTTGGTTTTATGTTACATATGGATTTTATGATCCTGCAGCAAGAATAAAAAAAATTGATCTCAGAAAATAGGTATATGATGAATTTAAAGGCCAGCCATATTTGTTTTGGAAGTTTTCATCTTCCAAAATCAAAACAAGATGGGATAAATTGATAGTTGGCCTAAGAAAATATGAGCCTCATAGTCCTTTGAATTTCAGAGCAGCCATCAGAAGGTCAGAAAGGTATATACAACTAGGTCTCCAGGAAAGGTTTGAATTGTGGTTGCCATTAACATTTCATCCCCCTATTTTGATGTGGCCATTTTATCCTTATATGGCCACATTTATTAATGAAACTAATGAAGCTCGCAGGTATGAGAGATGGGAGAATGTTAGAGGCTTCTACTACAAGTTTGGGACTTCAATGTAAGGCCATGCTACTTTTACTGATTTCAGGGAAACAACCAGGAAGGTTAATGCTGGAGGACCAACATTAGGATAAGTAGGGGGCAAATTATGAGCCCAAAATATGCTCATAATTTGAATATCATAATATATTTTTTAATACCCTTACTCTTTTTAATGGTTGTTTTAAACTCTGTGATTATAAACTTTTTATTTAAAAATGGGTAGTATCCTATGGCAAGCATTCTTATATTCTTGCAACCTAATATCTTTGTATGTCTATATTCATGGCCCTATTTGACCTCCCAATTGACTGATAGGATACATGTGGTTTTTGGATAAATAAGATGAATTTAATGTGTGTGATTAATGAATGAGTATCATGTTATTATATGCATGCCTTATTTTACCTTTGTTGCCATGTGTTTCATAGGTTGTTGAAGTTTCCATGAATGAGTCAATGCGCAGAAAACCTTGGTCTTGCAGTGAAGACCATTTCCACCATGGTATCGAGGAAGTTGTTCCAGCGAAGACTCTCTGTCTGGGTCATTGGGAGGAGATCTAAATAGTCATCAATCTAGGAGGAGTGGAATGCTATATTCTCTCTAAATCAGTTGAATAGATATGCTTTCATTTATGGAAGTTTGTTCCTCAGAATTAGGAAGAATCTATGTCTGCATCTTTCTCTATTAAGTTAGTTAGTTAGTTATTATTCTATAAATAAATGTTCCTCCTGCATGAGTGAGCAAGTAGAGAGGAGAAAAATGCTAGATTATAAATAAGAGAATAGAACAGAGTATGTTCAAGTTAGTATTGTAATGATAAACAAAGTTTTGTGTTAGTTTTCTTACAAACAAAACAACCATGTATATGATTATGAGTTTATGAATAAAAGTTGATGAAGTTCTGAATTCAATTATTTCATAGTTTGGTTGATGCTTGCTAAGGGGGCCCACTTAGTAAGTATTTGTAGTTAGTTTTTTATTTCCTATTTTTTATCAGTTAGAATTTCATTCCAGGAAGTTTCAGTGCAAACTTAGTCTTATATTGTTCCTGCAGCATAAGGAATCCATCGCTATGTCTGTTCCTGCAACATAAGACCAATTCATGGTTTGTTTTTCAGTAATAGTTGTCTTGATTTATGTTTTAACTAAGTTATGATTAAGTTGATAAGACTTTTTCTTATGTTCCTGCATCAGAAGTAGAATTCCTTTCACACATTTGTTTCTAGTAGGTTGTGGCTAAAATCGGTTCTTGGTGCACATATAGTGCCACTCCATTTCAAGTATATGTTCCCTAGTTTGACAAAGTAAATGAATGACCATGAGAAGATGTTAGTCACCTGCTAGAATTTCCAATTCCCAGGTTAGGATTTTCCATGACTTTTATATCCTTTTGTGGGTGACAACCACCTCCTACCATTCAAATAGGGACCAAACTAACTGATGTATTATCAGGGAGATTACTTCCTCAGAAATATAATGACTCTAATATTCATGTAATAACTCTTATCATTGGAGGAATAGAGACAACCAATAACTTGATTTATCTAGGAGAGGCTATTAATGTTATTACCTCTGATACTATTGAAATGTTAGGAATGACAAAGATTCAACCCACCACTACTAAACCTAAGGAAATTTTAGAGGATTTCATGGTTACTATTGACACTTGGTATTATCCAATGGAATTTCTAGTCCTTAAAGCTAGGAAGAAATATTCTGGATACCCAATCATCTTAGGTAGACCATGGTTAGCAATAGCTGCAACATTGATAGATTGTAGATTAGGTAGTATGATAATTTCCAATGGACAAAAGAAAAAAGAGTTGTCATTATATCCTCTTGCTCATCCATCAATTGAATCTAATGCTCAACCTTGGGTTGATGAGGATATGAGGTCCGAGGGGGATGGTATTATGGAGTTGGCAATGGTTACTCTAATGGAACACATTGAAGAATGTGAGCAATAGAATCTTAATCCTAACAAGATTGAACAAGTCAAACAAAAAAAGGACTGTCATGGAATCTTGCACCAAGAAAATTCCCATCCTTGTCCTTTAAATACACTTGTAGGGGACCCACTTGATACAAAGAATGAAACCAAGGAAATCACTATAGTAGGAGATAAACCTCTCTTTATGAGTTCATCCTTGTCCCCTTCACAAGAGAATAAATTAAAGAAAACTTTAGAGAATCATACTAAATCTTTAGCATGGCAATAAAAGGATATGAGAGGAATCCATCCTTCTGTTGGGTCTCAAAAATGTAGGTTTTAACCAGAAGATTTTGCCAAGCTCTTACTACACTTTTGGTCAACGTACGAGGCCAATTGATGCAATTATACCTTCTTCTCTTTAGGTTCTGCTAGACCAAGGTGGGTGAACCTAATGAATGATGTAGATTGAAATGTGTTTCCTAATGCAACAATCTACCCACAAAGGAAAAGGTAGTGGATAGATGAAAATATCTACAACCACTCCTACTCCTACTACACAAATGAAAGGATTTGAATAAATTATTTATGGTAAATTCTATCTCTGGGTCGAGGCAAATTAGTGCCTTCTATCCACATGGGCAACAGATTCATAAATAGAAAATGATATGCGTTTTCCCTCTTTGATCTAATTCTAGTTTTTAGGCACTCTGAAAATGAAATCTAATGACTGGCACACAACATCATTTATTTATGTCTTGCATTAATGGTTCTGGAAAGTTTCTTGTCCTAATTCTTCTTTAACCACCCAAAAGAAATCCTAAAATTACTGTGACTTAATTGAAGGGATTTAATTCTAACTTACAGACACCAACAAATAAAATCACACAAAATGGGAATTCATCCTGATAAATCAAAGATTATACTTGATATAATGATTTAAATAACTAAAGGATCTCAAGTTGGAGAAAACCAGATAAAATAATAAAAATTATTGCAACTCAACAACTGAAACACGAAGGTTTTCATCAGTTAAAACATTAATCTCCATTTCTCTGTTTCCAGATATATTTTTCATTGTTTACATTCCTAGTTAGAAAAAATCTGACTCTTCCTCCTGTAACCCATGAATCCCCCTTCTGCAACTAATTTTCAAATTATTTATACAGAATAAAACCAAGGGTCATGACCCTTCAATTTGCAGTTATATTCGTTTTACATTCCATGGTGGAAAAAAAAAATTTAATTAATTGCCTATTAGAAAATTAAATATTTTTGCATAATACTGCACTTGACTTTGCCTTTGATTCTACCTTAAAAGATTTTAATAAACTTACCGATCTACCAGGGTCAAACATTTGACCGGCTACAATATCGTGGTGGCTGACCCCACACTAACTTTCATAGCTTCCACCACCTCTTACTGCCATCGCTGCGGTCTTGGTATTTTCCATCAGCGGTACAACGGTAACCGTTAGTTGCTTCTCCCAATAGTTTATCATGGGCACCGCGGTCTTTGTACTAACTATGTGCAGTATAGCGGTAATCGCTATCTGCTTACCATGTCATCGCTACTGGTGCTTAACGATTTACCACGCTATCCTGGTCAATGAATTGACCATGCACGGTAGCATGGTAAACATTTCGTGCTTTCTCCATTAACTGCTACTTGTTCACCGTGGCCACCGCGGTCTTCTTATTAATTGTGTGCAGTATAGCAGTAACCGCTACCACCAACTGTCTTTGCTCGCTCATCGACTATTTTCCTTTAACCACTAACTATTCACTACGGTCTATGGTTTGACCGCGCATGGTACTGTGGTGAGCACTTTATGTTTGCCTGTTAACCGCTACTGCCATAATGTAGGACCCTTTATAGGAGGTCACGGTAAGGCGGTAAACACATAGAAATGAAATATTAAGGCAGCGGTAAGGTATAAAATGAATAATGAAATGGACGAGGATTATTTAATAAACCATTTTAATGAAACGATAGGAAAATGATGGACTAAAATGGAGAAAAACCTCAGGGTTTAATGGTAAATATGAGGTTTAAAAGAAAAAACCCTTAGGATTTCAAAATGGAAACTTTGGTTCTAACAATGGCTCCTGTCTGGGATGAGTGATTTGAAAATCATTGCAAGAATCCAAAATATTAGTGGTAGAGCAGACCAAGCTAAGCCATGAAAAATGAAGGCAGTGGATAATGGAAGGAATGAACTGAGCAGAGATGGAAAAAGGAACAAAATGAAGAAATGGAAAATCCTAAATTACTGTGCATGGAAGAGAAAAATTAAAGAGGCATTGCTAAGAATTGTCCATGCACTGGCAATCCTTTATCCTCTGTACTTGCTTTGGTTCAAAACATCAAACCACAAGGAATGGCCCCAGGCCACCCCAAAAAGAAAAACCTACACTTTCCTCTATCATAGAGTTTGTTCTGATTTAAGCTCATCAAGTTTCTTTTGAAACTATCCATTCCACTTGCCCTGCAACATGCACTGCCATTAAAAACCTTTAGGAAATCATTGTGTTCAATCTTTTTGATATTCATTTCATCACTCTGCATTTCATCATTCTCAGTATCATATAAAAAAAAATTATCACCCTTAGCATACAAAATGTATCCACATTCATCAAAACAATCATAGGCATGCTCACTATCATATGTTGTTGAATGTGCCTGCAACTGCACTGGGACCTAAAAATCTGAATATTTCTTATGGCAATCTATAAATTCAATCTCATCAAGATCTTTTGAAATAATCAAATCAAAATTACTTTCTATTTATTTTCTATCACCAATTGGCTTTGAAACATACCCTTGATCCAGGCAGTCATCCTTATACATACTTGAATCAACAAATGCTGGAAATCCATCATCAATAATATGCAAACCAATATCATTTTCTTGTAGACATAAATCATTCAATTCACATACCTCTTCCTGCACACAAACAAATTCATGATCAGTTTCAAAATTTTCATCACTGTGAGAGATGGACATGGAACCACTCGAATCACTACACACAATATATTCAATGTCAAGGCATATATAGGCTGGGACCAAAGTCTTGGAACCATCTTCATGTGCATACTTTTGGTATTCCAGAGTCAGTAAATCTGCAACTTGCTCACTGCTGAGTGAACATGTTTCTACTTCCATATCTTCTACCATATCTCCAACCTCCTCTTGATCTTCATAATAGCTGCAAAAATCATCCTGTTGAAGATCAATATCCACTATTTCATCTTCACAATTTGACTCACAATCTATTATACTAGAGGTACTCTCCATATCTTCATTGTTATACAACATGATATCATTTTCTATTTTAGATTTTGAAGCAATACTAATGTATTTTCCAAATTGTGTGTCCCTATCATCTTCCAAATCAGTATCCATGTACATTGTCCCAAGCATGGAGTCAATAAATTTATGTGCTACATCCAAAGCATACTACTTTGATGATTTTGGCCAATAAACTAATTTAGGCTCTGATTCTCTTAAAAATTGCTCAACAAATATAGGTCTTGTTGGCCTAAAATGAGAAGGTAATTTCATACAAATGTCTACCATCCTATTGTACAGAGAGTTTACATCTTCTCCCTTATATCTCCTTATATCAAAAAAGGCATCCACAAGATTTTTGCCTCTCCCTTCAATTTGAATATACTCATCAAAAATACTTTTTTGTGAATAGAGTACATTACCTTTATTAACAAAATTCTCAGTTGCATCATATGGTACTTGTGGTGTCCAAAATCTCCTAGAATTTGTATCTTTATTCTCACTGTATGATGACTTGTTTGGTGATGTACTTTGAGCACCTTTGACTCCCAATTGCAATAGTTGTTGGTTCAATTGCAGCCTTTCTTGTCTCAATTCCTTCAACTCTCTTATTGACTGTTGTCTTCTCTCTTCTTCTACCATCTTGACAAAATGTTGCTACTTCACAACACTCATGCATTATTTATCAAATGAAAAAACAAAGTTGCCAACTACTTTTCCAAAAGTAGAAAATTGAAATGGATTGCCTTGGTTTGCCCCAATAGAATCTTGAAAAATCTTGTAAAACTTTGCTGACTCTATAAATGGAAAGGCTGAAAACTTTCTGGAATTTGTCTCCAGCAGAGTCACCAAACTGTTGGGTCTCAAAAATGCAGGTTTTAACTAGAAGATTTTGCCAAGCTCTTACTACACTTTTGGTCAATGTGTAAGGCCAGTTGATGCAATTGTACCTTCTTCTCTTTAGGTTATGCTAGACCAAGGCGGGTGAACCTAATGAATGATGCAGATTGAAATGTGTTTCCTAATGCAACAATCTACCCACAAAGGCAAAGATAGTGGATAGATGAAAATATCTATAACTACTCCTACTACTACATAAATGAAAGGATTTGAATAAATTGTTTATGGTAAATTATATCTCTGAGTTGAGGCAAATCAGTGCCTTCTATCCACATGGGCAACGGAGTCATAAACATAAAATGATATGACTTACACACAAAACCATTTATTTACGTCTTGCATTAATGGTTCTGGAAAGTTTCTTGTCCTATCTCTTCTTTAACCACCCAAAATAAATCCTAAAACTTGAAGTGATTTAATTCTGACTTACAGACACCAACAAATAAAATCACACAAAATGGGAATTTTATCCTAATAAATCAAAGATTATACTTGATATAATGATTTAAATAACTAAAGGATCTCAAGTTGGAGAAAACCAGATAAAAGAATAAAAAGTATTGCAACTCAACAATTGAAATAGGAAGGTTTTCACTGGTTAAAACATTAATCTCCATTGCTCTGTTTCCAAAAATATTTTTCATTATTTACATTCCCAGTTAGAAAAAATCTGACTCTTCCTCCTTTAACCCCTAAATCCCCCTTCTGCAACTGATTTTTAAATTATTTATATAGAATAAAACCAAGGGTCATGACCCTTCACTTTGCAGTTATATTCGTTTTACATTCCATTGTGGAAACAAAATATTTAATTAATTCCCTATCGGCAAATTAAATATTTTTACATAATACTACACTTGACTTTGCCTTTGATTCTACCTTAAAAGCTTTTAATAAACTTACCACTCTACCATGGTCAAAAATTTGACCGGCTGCGGTATCACGGTGGCTGACCCCACACTGACTATTGCAGCTTCCATCACCTCTTACCGCCATCACCTTGGTCTTGGTATGTGCCATCGACGGTACCACATTAACCGTCAGTCGCTTCTCCCAACAGTTTACCGCGAGCACCGTGGTCTTTGTACTAACTGTGTGTAGTATAGCAGTAACCACTATCCGCTTACCATGTTGTCACTGCCGGTGCTTAACGGTTTACCGTGCTACCATGGTCAATGAATTGACCGTGTGCAGTAGCACGATAAACATTTCATGCTTTCTCCATTAACTGCTACTTGTTCACCATGTCCACCATGGTCTGCTTATTAAATGTGTGCAATATAGCGGTAACCACTAACCTCTACTACCAACTGTCTTTGCTCGCTTGCCAACTATTTGTCTTCGACTACTAATTGTTCACCACGGCCACCATGGTCTGTGGTTTGACCACATGCGGTACCGCGATGAGCACTTTATGCCTGCCTATTAATCGCTACTACCATACTGCAGGCCCCTTTATAGGAGGCCGCAATAAGGTGGTAAACACATAGAAATGAAATATTAAAGCATCGATAAGGTATAAAATGAATAATGAAATGGACGGGGATTAAAATAAACCATTTTTATGAAAAGATAGGCACATGATGGACTAAAATGGAGAAAAACCTTAGGGTTTAATGGTAAATATGAGGTTTAAAAGAAAAAACCCTTACAATTTCAAAATGGAAAATTTGGTTCTAACACCTTCCATTTGTACACATAATATTTATCTAGAGGATTTCAAGCTAGTAAGGAAAGGTCGGAGAAGGATCAATCTTGTTCTAAGAGATCTTGTCAAGCAAGAGATAGAAAAGCTGCTAAAAGTAGGATTTATCTATCCAATATCAAATAGTCAATGGGTTTCCCATTATTTATTGTTCCAAAGAAGAATGGTAAGTGTTGTTTGTGTATTGATTACAGGGAGTTAAATAAATCCACCAAAAAGGATCATTTTCCTTTACCATTAATTGACCAGGTCCTTAATAATCTTTTTGGTAGTAGTTATTTCTCCTTTTTGGATGGTTTTAGTGGATACAACTAGATACAAGTGGCTCTTGAGGACCAAGATAAAACTACTTTCACCTATCCTTGGGGTACATACCCCTATATAGTTTTACCATTTGGGCTATGTAATGCACCAGTTACCTTTCAAAGAGATGTTTTAGCTATCTTCGTTGATTTGACAACCTCATGTGTAGAGGTGTATATGGATGATTTCATAGTCCATGCACAAACATTTGAGGAAGCTCTTCAAAGTTTAAAAAAATTATTGCAGAGGTGTAAAGACCATAGGTTATCTCTAAACCATGAAAAGTGTTCTTTAATGATGAAAAAAGGAATTGTACTTGGACATCATATATCAAAATAGGGGATTAAAGTTGACCCTAAGAAAGTTGAAATTATACAAAAGATCAAAATCCCAACAAATCAAATAGGAGTTCGTGGTTTTCTTGGACATGCTGGGTGCTATAGGAGATTCATAGAAGGTTTTAGTAGGATTGTTGAGCCTTTATTTTTATTACTCAAGAAAGATACAAAATTCTTATGGACATATTATTGTCAACAATCTTTTGAGAAACTTAAACAAGCCTTAACCACTTCACCAATCATAAAAGGACTTGCATGGGGAGTGCCATTTCATATCCATTTTGATGCTTCTAATTTTTCAATTGGTGGAGTGTTAGGACAAAAAGATGAAAATGATCCAATGCATGTAATCTATTATATTAACAAAAATTTAAATCCTATAGAAATAACCTATACAACCACTGAAAAAGAATTTTTCGCTGTGATATATGCAATTAACAAGCTTAGGCATTAAATTACAAGTTATAAGGTATTCATCCACAAATACCATGTTGCAATAAGATATCTCATGAACAAGGCTATGGTGGGTGGACAGATCATAGGATGGTTTTTATTGTGTTAAGAGTTTGATATATAACTATAATAGGGGTATGTGCAGGATCATGATGGTCCAAAAAGTGGCAATATGATGGGTATGTGGCTGATGACTTTTTTTTTACCCAAAATTGATGAAACAAAAAGGGTTTTTAAAGGATATTCTCAGCATTCCACCAATATAAATTAGGCTTTACTTTGAATTTAATAAATAATTATTATTCATTTTTCTATTGAATTACGACTAAAGTCCTGATTTTTAGGCTAATTGAAAAACATTTATAGCTTTCAAATAGTATCATATTTTTTGAATCCAAAACATGTGTCACATTCTATGCTTTGCATACTATAAGATTAAGAAATAAAGAAATGAATTTCATGAATTTTTGACCAAGTTAAGGTGGTCAGACATACGAGTCTTTATATTTTTAAAAAAAAATTCATAAAATAATTATAATTAATTATTTACTCAGAAAAAAATTAGAAAAATATATGCATCACATTGGGACATGGGTCCTCTACTTATATCTAAAATCTTATAAAGAAATATTAGCATTTTAATGTGGTTAGGGTGGTCAGACAGACACCTACTTATCTTTTCCTTGAAATTTAAGTACTACTGTATTGAAATTTCAAATTTTCACCAAATAGATTTTATTTTTTTGTAAATAAACCTAGTAATTTAGAAACTAAATTAAATTTGCTACAAATTCTATTCTTACATATTTTTGAAATAAAATAGATAACTTATTCAAATTTTTATGTTAGGTTGCCTAACTCTAATTTTTTTGAATTTTTTGCCACTTAAGGGCCTATTTTTTCCATGATGATCCTGCACATACCCATAGATAAACCTGGCAAGGATAATGTTGTTGTAAATTTTCTGTCAAGAATTGTTTTGCAAGGTGAGCAGGAACTAGTGGATGATGCATTCCTAGATGAACATTTATTTTCAATATCAATAAACCCTCCATGGTTTGCTGACATTGCAAATTACCTCATAACAGGGTGGTGCCCTAGTCATTTCAGTTTAAAACAAAAAAAGAGGTTAATTCATGAAAGTTCTAGATTTCAATGGATTAATGGTTTATTATTTAAGATGTGTCTTGACCATGTTATTTGTAGGTGTGTTGCTGAGACAGATGTCTATGATGTAGTGCACGCATGTCATCATGAACCAGAAGGAGGACACTACTCAGTGATCAATACTATTCATAAGCTCTTAGGAGCTGGTTATTTTTGGCCGACTATGATGAAGGATGTTTCTTTTGAAACATTGCGATAAGTGTTAGTGCATGGGTAGACCTACATGGACAATGGAGATGCCACTACAACCTCAAATATCTCTTGAACCATTTGAAAAGTGGGGCATTGGTTTTGTGGGACTTGTTGATCCACCTTCTAAGGGACAACACTATATTCTGTTTTGCACAGATTATGTTACAAAGTGAGTAGAAGTAAAGGCTCTACTAGTAGCAAGAGAAGACAAAGTGTCCAATTTTCTATACAAGCATATCCTTCAAAGGTTTAGTGCACCAAAGGAAATAGTTTATGATCAAGGACTGTAGTTCATGTCTTCAATGATGGAAAATTTCATGCAGAAATATGAAATGGCACACAAGAAGTCTACTTTGTATCATCCATAGGGAAATGGGAAAGTGGAGGTCACCAACCGGGAGTTAGAAAATATTTTCACAAAAACCGTGTCATTGAGAAAAATAGATTGGTCAGAAAGATTGGATGAAGCAGTCTAGGCGTATAACACCACTTGGAAGACTACCACTGGGTTTTCCCCATATAAATTAGTAAATGGGAAGACTCCAGTCATGCCAATCAAGTTTGAATTGTAGACACTAAGGACAACATTGGATGTTGAAATTAACTTATCATATGTAGAGAAAAAGATAGTTTTAGAACTGAACTAGTTGGACAAGATGAGGATGGAGGATGATTCGGAAATAGAGGAAAGATTGGCTTGACAAACACATAGCAACCTAGAGATTCAAAAAGGGGGACTCGGCGTTGTTTTTTGATTCTAGATTTCATGAACTTAAGGGGAAATTCCACACAATGTGGCTACGACCATACGAGATTGACTAAGTCTTTGAAAATAGAGTTGTGCAATTGGTTCCTATTTGTGGTGAGAAAAGAGTAATGCTGGTTAATCACCATAGATTGAAAATATATCTCAAACCTAAATCAAGAGAAGAGTTCCTATCAGAAATAGAACACATAATTGAACATTTTCTGATGGAATATATTTCTTCCATTGGGGAATGTGGTCTTAAGTAACCTTTTGAAGAAAGGCTTAAACAAAAGGTAGATTAAAAACCAACAAATGGTGGTTTGTCGTCTGAATAAAGGGGATAAATTGAAAACTAGTAAATGGCGGTTTATCTCTCTAAAAAAAATGAAAAAAAAGTGATAATGTTTTTGAAGGAATGATTGATTTAACTAGAAATGGCATTCTTCCTGGATCAACTTCAGTTCACTCTTGAGACCTCCTGAGAGCTCCTGATGATTCCTAAGGACATCTTAAGTTTCCAGTGGTTACCTTTACATTAATTTTGTGCTTTGCTTTAATTAATTCGTTGCAATTAAATGTTGAATGAGTTAATTAGTGCACTCAAATTAACTTTGGCATTTATTAAAAGGTATGCATTTATTGTGAATGTCATTTTCAAATATTGTCTTTTCGATTTAGCTATTATGACTTGAAATAAAATAAGTGTTAGCATAGAACTCTCCACCAAAAGAGTTATTAATTATATAATAAATGGGTTAATCATTCTGAATCTGGTGGGGGAATCAAGAGGTGATCTTGAAAATATTGTGGTAATAATGATAGTTATTAGTGAGCTATCCCACATCCACATCAATCAGTGTATTGATGTCATCTGTGCCACCGAAATTAAAAATAGTAAATGAAAAGTACAGGGTGGTGGCGTGCAGATCATCCAGACAAGTAAATGAATTAAGTAACGACATGTGTGATTGACATGATTTTTTTCTAAATAAATTGCAGATGGAAAAGGTGCCCTTCATTTTTTTTACCTAATTAAGATAGTCATTTTCTTCTAACACAGTTGCAGAGAAGGACAATTGAAACTTGGATTACCAATGAGGAATGAGACCCCATGGTCTAGACCTTTCAAAGCTCACTTATGATTCTTGGCCATGTTAGAAAATGTATCTCCTATTTACAAAATAAATCTAAATGAGATTATCCAAGTTTTCAAAATGATTCAAGGTCAATTCCCAATGAGAGCTCAAAGTGTAGCCAGAGGTAGATTCAGAAGTATTCCACCATGACTAAGAAGAAGGGAACCTATTTCACCCAGGAACATCACTTGGAGTCTTACCAAAATTAGACTTGTGATTGATATTATTGAAGAGCAGTAGTCAAAATGAATAGGAATGAGGTTCAGGCTTCCTCTTATCATCATGCCAACTCCAACATTTGATGCACCACCAAGGTTTATTGGGGAAAATCTGAGAGAGTGGATGGCAGCACTTGAAAGGATGAATGGGTATGCTCGTCAAAGAATGTTCTTAGATTATGTGCAACATGATGGTGATTTGGAAGACATAGTTACCTGGCTAGTGGCTAAGAACAAAGATTTACCAAACCCTCAACCATGAAGACATGGTCTATATCAAGAGGGGGATGATGATGAGTGCTCAAGAATGATGTTTTTATTAATCCTTTTATAAAGTTAAAAGACATCATTATATTATTAAATAACTATTATGGCGGTAGATAATATGTTTAATGTTTTCTCATTTTATGTTATACTTGACTAAATTGAAGGATATATTAGATGTGATGTTTTACATTGAATGTGCCTCTTTTAGTTGTGTTAATAAAGAGATGATTGTGCAAATCGAAACATCTACTATCATGAGTGCAATATATCTTTGAGGATTTCATGCAAGTACTTCAATGCTAACTGTGAGCTAAATCTATTAGACTCCTTGCTTAACATCATAGCGCTAATCACACTCCTGAGGGCTCCAAAAAGATCCTGAACTACTATAATTATGAATTGGCTCTCTCTACCAATTTTGGAACTGCTGCTACACCTGGAATAATGCGAGATTATCTTGATACTTTAAGTTAGAATTTCATTTTTATTTGTACTCTATAGTTTGGTGACTAGCGCCAATATTTTGAATTAAAAAATAAGGGATATTATTATAATCTTTCATTATATTATTAAATAACTATTATGGCGGTAGATAATATGTTTAATATTATCTCATTTTATGTTTTTGAAAAGTTAAATAGCATTTACAGGGCACTATACCCTACACAACAAGCCCCAAGGGCCAAAAAGGGACTAAACTAAACAACTAACATAAAATAGAAAGTAACAAAACTAGCCCAGAGGCAGCACAACAACAGCCGACAAACAGGCACCGGGAGCAACTAACCGGCATCGTCCTAGTTTTTGATCAAGAGGTCCACCGCCTCTTCTCCCACCCATTCTTTTTTATCATATATATTATTCCCCTCCAGTTCCTCTTTAATAGCATTAGATAGAGTGCTCATAACAAAGTGCCCCAATTTCATGGTGAAGCGGGTTAACCCCCGAAATCTTTTGTCAAGAGTGTCCAATCTCTTTGCCACCTTGCACGAATCCACCCCAACATCCATAGCACTCTGAACCTCACTAGGTTCATCTCATTTTATGTTATACTTGACTGAATTGAAGGATATATTAGATGTGATGTTTTACATTGAATGTGCCTCTTTTAGTTGTGTTAATAAAGAGATGATTGTGCAAATCAAAACATCTACTATCATGAGTGCAATATATCTTTGAGGATTTTGCTCAAGTACTTCAATGCTAACTGTGAGATAAATTTGTTAGACTCCTTTAAAAACATAGCACTAATCACACTCATGAGGGCTCCAGAAAGATCCTGAACTACTATAATTCTTAATTTGCTCTCTGTACTGATTTTGGAACTATTGCTACACCTAGAATAATGCAAGATTCTCTTGATACTTTCAGTTCGATTTTCATTTTTCTTTGTACTCTATAATTTGGTGACTGGTGCTAATGTTTTGAATTAAAAAATAAGGGATATTATTATAAATATCTATCCTTAGGTTTCATTGGAGGTAGTCGATATTTTGCTAAATATTTTAACTATTGGTACTTTGTACTTTTTTTTTTACTCGCCAATTTTGGCCAATTCGAATGAAAATAGAAAGTTGATCTAAATCACTATATTAAGGACCCACCAGAGGAAGAGTAGGGCCCGCTCAATTGAAGGAGGTGATCCTATGTCATTGTTATTTGGTTTAATTAATTATTTTTTGTGATAATTTTTTAGATGTTAGCACTTTGGTTCTTGTTAATCAATGTTCAGCAATTGTATTTACTCAGATTAGATTACTACCATTTAAATTAGTTAATTCATTTTACTGTGGATCTATGTTAGACCAAAATTCCATTACTTATTATAGATTTTATTAAGTATTCAAATGTTCTTAGATGCAAATAGTTTTAGTGAAATTGGTAACAGTGATTGATGTAAGGACTAAACTAAAGCTAAAGGGTATGTGTAGGATCACGATGGGCCAAAAAGTGGTGATATGCAAGTAATATGATGTCCCATGTGGCTAGCAACTTTTTTTTACCGAAAATTGATGAAAGGTTTTTAAAGGAGATTCTCGGCATTCCATCAATATAAATTATGCTTTACTTTGAACTTTATAAATTATAATTATTATTTATTTTCTATTTGAATTACAACTAAAGTCCTAATTGATAGGCTGGTTGAAAAACATCTATAGCTTTCAAATGGTATCACATTTTTTGAATCTAAAACATCTGTCACATTATATGCTTCACATACTATAGGATTAAAAAAAATGAATTTCATGAAGTTTTGACCAAGTTAAGGTGGTCAGACATATGAGTTCTTATATTTTTAAAAATTTGTAATTAAAAATTCATAATTAATTATTTACTTGGAAAAAAATTACAAAAAAAATATGTATCACATCAGGACATGAGTCCTCTACTTATATCTAAAAAATTATAAAAATATATTATCATTTTATTGTGGTTAGGGTGGTTAGACAGACACCCTTATTTTTTCCTTGAAATTTATGTACTACTACATTGAAATTTCAAATTTTCACCAAATAGATTTTACTTTAAAAAAAATAAACCTAGTAGTTTAGAAACTGCATTCAATTTTATATAGATTCTATTCTTACATATTTTTGAAATAATATAGATAACTTATTCAAATTTTTACGTCAAGTTGCCTAACTCTGATTTTTCTGAATTTTATTGCCACTTAAGGGCCTATTTTTTCCATGATGATCCTGCACATACTCTAAATTGGAATATGTTCATGGGGGTTAGTTTTATCACTTTCTAGATTTAAATGTTTAATTATTTACAACATAAATAGATTCAATGTTTCCTAGATTACAGTTTGTTATCTGCAAACATAATTATATTTCTATTTAGCAACTTTAAATTTTGTATTCTAGATTTAGAATTAACTTAATTTACTTCATAGATCTCCCAATGAACCAATTACAATTGAGTAAGGTGATGTCTAAACTGAATCATTAGGATTAGAATAGGTTTTGATAAGCATTAGTTAGCCAATAAGTTAGAATCATCCTTATAAATAGTTGTTATGTTTTGTTCCCAACGAGCTCCTAAGAGCTCTTGAAGGCTCTTGAGGGAGATTGACCAAAATCAAAGCCACAGTTTATAGTGCAAAACTCCCCAACTTTGGAGTCCTCCTTATTGTATATTGCTTTGAGACACACCCGGATTGAAAAATAAAAAATTAAATGATGCGAGTTGTGACATCAACAACCTCGCCCATCACACTCTACTAAATAAATGTGTGACTCTATTGAAAAATATGCCACTCTATTGAACATAAAGCCACTTCTGAAAAGTGTGCCACTCCAATGAACAAATGTGTCGCTCTTCTGAACAAATGCATGATGACAACAAAGAAAAGTGCCAATATGAGTTATAAACCTTAGAAAACAAATTCTTCCAAAATTTCATTGATCAAATAAGGATGCGGATTACATCGGACATACCAAAATATGGGTGTATCAAAGTGTGAGTCACAAATATCAACAATACAAAACTATGCAAGAATAATAATGATATGATGCAATGATAAAGATAAATTCTCAAAGATAAATGATACCTATGCTTGATAAATGGTAATCATAATAATTGAAAATGCTAGATAATGGTTAATTCTTGAAGTGCTATAGTAATTTTGATAACAAGAGTGCTAGGAAGATCGTGATCATAAAATTGTAATAAGGAGTTTTGATAATAAAACTGCTAGGGGATTTGAATGAAATAAAAACTTCTTATTTATATGCTTCAATTGACATTTGATCAATAGTGGAGATTGATTTGCAAGATCAATAAAAAGGAAAATCCAAGATAGGATAAGACCCAAATTTAGATTTAATTCAAATGATAGCTTGGAGAAATAAATAAATATTTATTTATATATTTTAGAAGAAAATATTTAATTTAAATAAACTATTTTTCAATTTATTGAAAAGAGGAGTGTTAGCTAATTAAATCATTTTAAAAAAATTATTTGATTATAGAGAATTAGAGATAATTTTAATTTTAATTTTCATTAATGTTGGAGGGAAAATGAATAATAAAAAATTATTAAATTAAATAATAAAAAATTATTAAATTAAATAATAAAAATTATTTAATTATTATAGATGCAAAGAGAAAAATATTAGCTTAATTAAGTAATTAAAACATATTTGATTAATATAGATAGAAAAAGTGGTGAAATGATAAGATGAAAATGCAATAACCATTTTTAGGTGTCTACACAACTTATTTTTTAAAATTCTTATATTATCAAAGACATTAGATTTCCATAGTCCATGTCATTAGAGTATGTAGTTTCTGGATTTGACTATGTACTAGTTTTTGGATCAACTTGTAAAACACCTTGTTCAACCTTGTAAACCAAGCTCTAATTAATAAAAGTATCATAAGATGATACCATGTGATTGTTTTGGAAACTATTTAAATTTCCAAGAGAGGTATACCACCCAAATTGGTTGAACTCAAAACCCAACACCTCCCTTAGTGTAAGATGCCCTTAGCTATTAATAACATATCCCTTAAATGTTTCCATAGTGTCGTAACATAGAATGTCTTACTATCCAAACTTGGACATCCAATTTGTCCTTATTCTTCCATACATTAGATGCTTCATGATTTTTTTAATACTATCATAAGGTCAATTAAAATTTCAATATAACTTCCCTCATACATGCTTATACACATTATACAAATCTATATTAACCCCCATGAAGAGTAGATAAGATGCCCTTACAGATATCCCAATATGTTGACACATGTCCAATAAGAAAAGACTCAAGTGGCTTGCCTATGATCCTTATGTGAAGACAAAATCTACTAAAAGATGAAATTCATACCACTCCAAAATGGGACAGCAACTTTTCCAAGTGAAGACAAAAGGTACAAAAGATGACTCAACAATAAATACAAAATATCAAGAGATAAAAATTAGGATTATAAGGTTGGGTTGTTAATTTTTATATTATTAGATCTTCCTAATATATGATGCGGATGATTTTATTGGTTAGATATACTTTACTTATTCTTCTCACTATTGACCACATCTTATGGTTTTTCTTTCATTTCTTATCTTTATATTTACATTTCTATATTCAAAATTAGCATGTGGATGACACAAATACATCTTTAATAACTCATATTCATCATTTTTTTTTTTATTCCTTCTATATCTTTGAAATGATGCAAGGCAATGTAACTATCCATAACCTTTTATTTCTATTGACCAGAAATATAATTCATCTTACTTATCTTATACCTTTGTTTATAAATACTTTTTTACATTTGTATAACATGTCTTACCTATACATAACCCTTTCTTTCATATATATTTTATTTGCCCTTACCTTCCTTTCTTTTATAACCCTCCCCTCATTATCAACTTTTTCAACTTTTTAATAAAAAATAAGCAAAACTTAAAATTAAAATAAACAATTCTTAGTTTCTCCTTTTTATTTTCTACAAAATTTTCCTTTACCAATAGCCATGGTTATTTCACGCTTATATGATAAATTGAATTTTTCAGAAGTGACTAGAGATGCTAGTACTAGCTTTAGACTCCTTGTTTAGTGCTCCTTAACAGAAGACATCTCACTACTAGTAGCATTAAAGATAATACTTTATATAAAGAAAAACACACCAGCTGAGGGTTGTTCTTAGGAGGTCGACAGAAAAGAAAATCTCTATTGTCGTTTCAACCACCCATATGGGCTTCACTGGAGGAAGCATCTTCATTCTATAATTTTTCTTAACCTTAAAGTAGGACTATGAAAGGATAGACATGGATCTCCAATGGGTTTACGATTGGTTTTCATGGATTCGATTTCACACCTATCTTGACATTATAAAAGATGATAAAAAAGAGTGCTGGGTATTGTCACAAGGTATGGGTTTTGTGGGAAGTGCCAATGGAATCATATTCACAAGCAACTCCTTTCTATTAGTATGCCTGCTCACTGAAAAGACAATAGAAAGGAGATTCCGTCCTGATCTCTTTATTCCCAGAAAATAATTTTGCTTTCGAATATGTTTTTCATCAGAATATGGCAGCTGCTTGTCTCTCCATCTTAAACAAAAGTGGAATATACTAAATTTTAAGTGGGCATAAAAGACACTTTAAATTCCATAGACACGGAAATGGGAAAAAAATATATGGCTGGAAACTATTGTTTTTGGACATCTTTTACAAAGGCTTCTTTTCCATATTCTAGACTTTTAACTACCATTAAATAGTATTCAATGCAGGCGCCCATCCTCAAGTATCTCCACGTTGTGTTTAGTCTCAACCGCAACCGTATAATACTCTTATAGTATATAATTTCTCTTGTGTTAAGATGTGTGTAGAACCCAGGAAACCATGCACCTTTCAAACAGTGATTTGAAAAGTGCAGGGAATTTTGGTGTTCCAATTCTATTGGAGAAAAATGATATATCTGAAACAGAAAAACACTTACAACAGATAGGAAAGGATAGATGTATTGCATTATATTCTAGAACACCAGCTAAATCTCAGAGCACCAAAATAGATTTGAAGCTTACTTGCACAGTGATGGAATGGCTGTTGTATTTATAGATTTCATATACAATTCTAAGGGAACCTACAATGGTTGGTAGAAGCTTCAAGAAAGGAAAAATTTAGAAAGAACGGGGTAGCTATTGACAAGTTGTGCGTGCTGGAATGTTTCAGATGCTGGAGTGTACCAGATACAATGTATTAAATAAGCAAATGTATTTGCAATAACTTACCATATTGTGTATTTGGAAGATGATCGAACATTTATTATATTAAAAATTATATAACTACTTCCTTGAGATACAATATGTCTTAAAGATTGACAAATTTTACCATAGGTAACTCTCCAGTAAATACGTCAACAATTTGGTCTTTTATTTAACAAAAAATTTACCTCCACCACTTTCTTCTCAATCAAGTCATGAATAAAGTAATGTACTTCTCGCATGATAAACAAGATCTTTTGCAGCTTGTTGGTCTTTTGATTATTACAAAATATAACAGTTGCAGAATCTTGTGATTAATGTGTTTCTTTGAGCATTCTTCTAAGCCACAATACTTCTTTAGATATCTTTGAAGAACTAATGTATTTAGCTTCTATGGATGATAGTGACATTGTTGATTACTTTTTACTAAAAGAAATTGGTTCTAAATCAAGATAAAAGATGTATCTTGAAGTTGGTTTTCTATCATCCTTATCAGCTGAGTAATTAGAATTTGTATACTCTACTAGAGAAGGCTCTCATGTATTCAATTCCAATACAATATGTATCTAGAATTTATTTTAATATTCTTACATTATTCTTATGATACTTCCATATCCAAAAAATATTGTAACCCTAGATTAGTTATTTCAAAAACATGTTTGATTTTCTCTTATTGTTTTCAATGTATGGCATATGATCTCATGTAATGATTAAATCATCTAGATATAGTACAATAATAATAGTCTAATCATCACTATCCTCTACATAAACATTTCAATGAGCTCCGCTTCTAGGAAATATTAATTTCTTTCGGATAACATGCCCTTGGAGCTTGTTTAAGACCATACAATGACTTTTAAGTCGACATACTAGATTCTCTTCAGCAAGTTTAACAAATACTGATGGTTTCTACATGTACATTTCTTCCTTTAAATCACCATGTAGAAATGTATTTTTTACATCTATTTGATAAGTTTTCCATCCCAATTTGGTAGCTAAGGTAAGTATTGTATGTATAGAGGGCATTTTAGAAATTGAAGCAAAGCTTTTACTATAGTCAATAGCTTCTATTTTTCAGAAAATTATAGCTACTAGCCTTGCCTTGTTCTTTTTAATAGCTTCATTTGATGTGAACATTGTTTTCTAGGTTCATTTCCATGTTCCAACCGGATGTTTACCTTTTGGATGAGTTGTCAATTCCCAAATGTCATTTTTTATTAGAGAGTTGTAGTTATTTGCATAGGCAATTCCCATTCATCTTTTCTTTTCACTTCATCATATGTAGTTGGAGTATCAACATGCATCACTATAGTCATAAGAATATAGTTAGAAAAAATATTCTTAGGTCCTTGTTAGTTTTCTTGAATGCTTCTTGTCTTTCATATGTCTTCATTGTCACTTCCACTTGATGCTTCAACTTGAGTTCTTTCTTCCCCTATGAAGGATGACACGCCTTCATTTGAATCATTACTATAAGTAGGTTGTTCCTCTTCAATCAAGATTGGGATATAAGATTATGTATTAGAATTATCACTTTTAATATCTTCGTCAGATCATAAATTTTCTTTGATATGTATCTCTTCTTTTAAGGATTATACAACCTATATATCCCTTTTATTCCTCACTATACCCAATCATTATGTCTAAGTTTTTCACTTTTCCTTTCCATATTGTTCCTTTTTTCATGAATATTTTGGGCATTATATGCATTACATCTAAAGATTCAAACATGAGACATTCTAGGATTTCGACCACTCCATGCCTCTTCTAGTGTTATGTTCATAGGATTTATATTCAAAAGATATTCAATTGTGTGAATTTCTTCAACCCAAAATTTAGCTTCTATAAATTTCTAGAGTGTAATATGCATGTAGCCATCTCTATGATAATTCATTTTTTTCTTTTTACAACTCAATTCTTTGGGTGAATAGGAATGTTGGAACACAACTATCTACTAAGAGGGGGGTGAATTAGTAGAGTTAAATAAAACTAGTCCTTTAAAACTTTTAATGTTAACTTAGAAGAATATGTAGATATCACATACACACAAGTACACATTACACCAAATATATGTGGAAAACCCAATATGCGAAAAACAATGGTGAGAATAGTTACTAGGATCTACTATCATAATCCAACCTCACAATAAAAACCTCACTGGTTACAATGTTTAAGGGCACCAACCCTAAGGAGACACCAATCCCTTGATTCAAGAGCATCAACTCTAATGAAGAACCTACTCCCTAAATGAGCACCAACTCAGCTTTCTGATGGCATCAACCAATCAGATATAAGGAGGTACAACTCCTAATTACAAATAATTCAAATGAATCTAATTCTATGTTACAAGTAAAATCTGCAATTGTTCATTTTCTTCTTCTCTACTCTGGCCACTCTTCTTTAGAACATCCTATGTTCTCTATTATTGTAGGAGCAATTACTTTCTCTGCTACTAATCTCTTATCAACATCCTTCTCTTCTCTTTTGCTTCTATGAATGTGTATCCTAGATGTATATCTACATTTTATCTAGGTCTTTCATTATTGTCTCAGTTTTGCTAAAAAAAATCTTGAGTTGTATACAAACCCCTCATTCATGAGCTATGCACATTATCATTGTGCACACACACTTTTTCTAAATGAAAGATCTTATTTTTATATGCCATGTATCACCACCTAACTTCTTTGTATCAAATCCTAGATTTGATACTTATTATTTGATGCACAATAACTGACCATGGTGCTTAATTGAGCTAATATATGATTTTATCACTACTTGAATTTTCATGACATTATTCAACCAATCATAATTCATCTTTGAGCTAGTGTAGCTCTAATTATATTTTTTCTTTTATGCTGATTTCCACTTGACCATTGAGAAGATCAAATCTTCAAATATTGGTCATAGATCTCTAATTTTGTGCCATCATATCTAATGGTCTCCATTGATATGCTTTAACTTTAAAACATGACCATTCGATCAGATTATTTTTGAATCTATATCGATGAGCTTTATCAGTCACTATTTGCTTAGCATGTTTTCAATTTGCACTTAAAAAATAGAACACACATCTGATGCATATGAGATATGTGATGTAATGAATGATTGCCACTTGTCATCATTCCATCCACTAGCACACTCTCTCTTTTTTCTCGAAAACTGAAGATGCGATGCATAGTGTCTTTGCACTGCAATAGCCTTTGGACGCTTATCACTGTTTTGCATCATCACAATTTTATCCTTGTAGAGTGGATCAAAATAGCGATGCCCCAACAACCGTTGATATCTAACATCTTTTGCACTTTCTGTCGATCTTAGAAAAGTAGAGAGTCTTATGCTTGCTCCCACTAGACATTTGATGAGATTTCACACTTCTGTGATCAAAATAATCGGCCCTTCCAAAACCCTCGCGGATAGGCGAGAAGCCATCCGATCTTCAATATTTGATCATTGGCGTTGATCGAGCTAGGCTAAAGTAGAAAACATCAAACTTAAGAAATATTAATCTTTAACATTCTACTAAGTCGGTAGTTACTAGGATGAGGGCTGGTTGTATAATGACATTAAAGGCTTAATTCATAACTTAAGTGATCGGAAACCATTTATTAGTAGTCAACTGAAGAATATAAAATATAAAGTGTTAGTGACTAAAAATCTTTAGGGTTTTTCAGCTAAACCCTAGTCAGATCATAGAACATAAATACTTTATTTTTTAGCTCAATTTTTATCATTTGAATTTGTAGACCATATTTTTGGAATGTACTTGAAAAACACATAACAAATATGCTATATGTTTTCTCCGCAAACCTCCAAAAAAATTCTCTATAAAAGCATATCTTTTTATGACTACTTTGCAACTTTCCTTGCAATATTGCAATATTGCAAACATGTCAAAACATGTTTTTCTCTCCATCAATCTTCACAATTTTTCCTGTGACTGATCCTCTAATATTAGTGGCATCCTTAGATATCAATGGCATCCATGATTGCCATGTGATGCCCTTTTCACATCAATGACAATCATATAACAATATCCTTTCATCTCCTATCTTGACATCTCCTATTGCCAACAAGAAAATAGTTGAATATTTCTCTATACCATGTTTATTATAATAGTGTAGGAAATAATTATTCATATATTTAGTACCTCTATCTATCCTTTTTGACTCTAGAGACCTTCCACTTTTCCTAAAAAACAAAAATCAACTCTTTAAACTTATTAAACACTCCACCCCTCTTAAATTTTGTAAAATTCCAAAATTATTATGTTATATTCATCTATGAGGGTGAGCACATACATTGATACTACAAGTGAAGGTGTTTTAAAATAATATATTACATCTTTCTGAACTAAATATAAAAAAATCCATCCATGATTTTCCTTGTGGGAATCCTTTGCCATGTTTCTTTACAATGACACATCCATCACATACCTTGCGTCATGGTGGGATTTTTTGAAATATGTGTACCTAGTGTATCTTCTCCATAATCTTAGCCATATATTCTCATTTCCACATTTATAAGTAACTATTGAAATTTTTATAGTCCTCCACTTTACAAATTTTAGACACTTTATAGTTATGGTTTGTAAGAACTAGAGATTAGCTCAATACCCAAGAACAGCTGCAAAAACTATGAAACCCTTCTACAAGAGGGAATGCAAGAATATGATCTTGCTTGATATGAAGATATATCAAAGATATGAGGTATGAAGTGTGATACAAATGAGTACAATTATCCTCCTTATATAGGAAAGGTAAGGAGTAAAATGTAATAGGATTGTGACATGTGCCTTAATCTTATAACATGTGACAACTAACTACCTACCTAGGATAATGTGAAGTCTAGATAAGACTTCTAGAAGGAATCTTATGTCCTAAGAAAATATTTTAATAAGGTTCAAGGCCCATTACAACCTATCACCTAATAAATGATACCTAGAAACATAATTAAATGCCTAAGTAAACTTATGTAAGTTTAATTAAATAATTAATTACACCAACACCCCCATAAGTGCAACTTAGGGAGGAAATTATAATGCAAATGATGCAAATGAAGATGCAATGATGCAATGATGGGTTCCAACAACATGGCCATGTTAGGTACCCATGTACAAATGCAAATGAAATAGCCCACAAATGGAGAAAAGGAGAAAACCCACTGGGATAAAACTCCTCTTTATAAGAGATTAAAAACACAAATCATGTGAGGAAGGATGGAGGACTCCATGATACCCCCAAGTACACCATCCATCACATATATACATTACAAAAAATAGCCCCCCCATAAGAGGTAAATAGAGAGACTATGTAGCCTCCCCACAAGCTATGATCACCTACAAAAATGGTAAGTGTTTGAAGACAAAACATGACCCATTGTTGACAATTAACTTGTCTCCCTTTTGGAAGAAACAAAACTAAGTACAAATGCAGGAATGCTTCCCATTCTAGATAGGAATTAAATGAAGGAAGGATGAATATGTATGATGATGATGTCTCTGAAAACTGCTCATGTGTCTCCTTGCCTAAGGAAGATGAAGATGCCACAATCAAATAAATTACATGCCCAATCAATGAAGAAGGTGACAAATCAGGACTATGCAAAAATTGATGTTGAACAAGATCCAAAGACCATGATGGTTTGCAAATAGTTGTGCAATGGTTTTCATCAAAGAGGAGAGATAACCCCTCAAATGTGTCCTCCAAATCTAAAATGTGAGGCTCCACAAACAAGGATGCAATGTTTGATAAATAAGAATCCCAATCAAGAAGACAATGAGATACTTGTTGTAATGAATCACTAGATGTGCTTAATTAATCATTACCATTAGATGAATTTTCCTACTAAATAGGAATGATGGAAGCCTCATTTAATGACTACATAAGGAATCAATGAAGGTGAAAGTACATCAACTGTCTCTAATGGAGAAAGAGCATCTAAATAAACCTCATCATCCTCTTTGAAAGATTCAAATTATTCAAAATGTTTAAACTACCATAGGGTATGTGCAAGATCATCATGGAAAAAATAGGCCCTTAAGTGGCGATGAAATTTCAAAAAATCAGAGTTAGACAACTTGACGTAAAAATTTGAATAAGTTATCTATATTATTTCGAAAATATGTAGAAATAGAATATGTAGAAAATTGAATGTACTTTCTAAACTACTAGGTTTATTTTTATTTTTAAAATCTATTTGGTAAAAAATTGAAATTTCAATGCAGTAGTACTTAAATTTTAGGGAAAAAATAAGAAGTAGGTGTCTATCTGACCACCCTAACCACAATAAAATGATAATTTTTTTTATAATATTTTTAGATATAAGTAGAGGACTCATGTCTCGATGTGATGCATATTTTTTTGTAATTTTTTTCCAAGTAAATAATTAATTATGATTTTTTTTGTTACAACTTTTAAAAATATAAAAACACGTATGTCTAATCACCTTAACTTGGTCAAAACTTCATGATTTTTTTTATTTTTTTTAATCCTATAGTGTGTGAAGCATAGAATGTGGCACATGTTTCAAATTCAAAAAATATGATAGCGTTTGAAAGATATAGATGTGTAATGATCTAAAATATTATCCTGCAAAACAAATCTAAATTAGAACATGCATGCAATATAAATAATCATTCAATGGAATGCAAAGGAGAATATTAAAGAAAAAGAATGAGACTAGAACATTCTCACCCATTTCTCTCCTCCATGACTACTTCCATTGTACCTCCTCAAGCTTGTTGTTATGATAATAATGCCCTCAGCCTTAGTGTGAATAAACTAATATATGCCTAGCTTTAGCAAAAGCCTTTGAAGGATTTTAAATAAACCTATGCAAACTAGAAAGTTAATTCTATTATGCAAGTAATAATAATAATATGCCTATGTGATATGTGAATGCCAATAATAAAAATAAATTAAGTAAATTATCGATCCCGAAAATGAGATCAAGATTGTCATTTTATAGAAAATGCAATTTTGAACGGATGGACAAGATGAGAGATTTGAAGAATGCCCCAGAATCAAAGGTCAAGATTCAATAATGCAACTTTCAATTAGGGTTAGGGAAAAATACCCATATGTGTGAATAAGATTTAATTAAATGAATTAAATCAAGACTGAATGTGACAATTGAGATAAAATTAGTAAAAATCAGAAGACAAGAGGATAAAATTTTAGAAAATCGGTAATTTTAGAAATTACCTGATTTATAGAAGAATATTTCCCTTTTGAATTAAATTAATTCAAAATAAAGATTTGTGAGATAATGAGTAATTGATTTTTGAAATCAATTATTAAAAGAAGAATCAATTAACTATGTGAAGTCATTTTTAAATAAATGTTTTATTCAAAAATAGGGAAATGTCACAAAAGACAATTAAATAATTAATAGTAATTATTTAATTTAGAAGGGATAATTACCTAATTAAATAAATAAATAAATTTATTTAATTAAGAGAGGATTTAGAAATTAGTGACACATTAAATAAATATATTTTAAATACATTCATTTTGATAATCAGGAGGAAATTAATGATAAGGATTAATTAAATAAATTGATGACTTTATTTAATTATTAGAAGACTTTGACAATTAGTGACATATTAAAATAAATAAATAAGATTTATTTATTTAATAATCATGAAGAAAGAGAGATTATGAATTAATTAAATAATTATGAATTATTTAATTAATAGTTGAATGTGGGTTAGAAACATAATTAAAATGTTATAATTATGCTAGGACGAAAGGTGGTAAAATATTGCTTGCAGGCCTAAGTCATTTTTAGGTGTCTACATTTGCCCCTCTTTGTCATAATGCAGCTTGTCGCATTATGGCAAAGAAAAACAAGTCTAGAATATGCCCCAGTGAAAAATAAGTTGAGGAAGAATGACGAGGAGGTAGCGGTATGCCCCCTCGAGAGGATAGTTGGGTTCCAAGAACACAGGTGTGCTCTCAAAATTGATGAGAAGAATAGAATATGACGAGACAAAGAAATGGTAGAGAGAAAAAGATGAATGTTATGATAGAAGGAAATGCAAGTTAGTGCGGAAAATGAAATGCATGTTAAAATCCTTCAATATTTGCTAGGGTGCTAATACGTTTTGCTCGAATAATCATTGGGCTATAAAAATGACAAAAATGGACAACGAACACCATGGTATGACATAGACCAAGGTGTGCAAAGTCATCCAATTGTAAAATAGACAATCGCAGACAAGGAATGTCCTAATTCATACTAGAGGCCCATTTGCCCCAATCTTTTTGTCAAGACAATCCACAAACAACGGTCAAAGAAAATAAAACAGGTCATGAGATGTTGCACCTCTAAATCCTTCAAGGGACATCCTTGAGGTAGCTAGTAACATGGCCAAAAGACAAGTCAATAAAAATATAAGACAAGATAGCCAAAAATTCACAGTCATTTACTTGTATTGCCAATGTTTGTTTGTCAAAGATTAATTGTTTGAAAGCTTGATAGTTTGACAGTTTTGACGGTTTGACAGTTTGACGGTGCCTATGGTTAGGAAGGACACATCCTGAAAAGGAAAATGACACTTTGACGAGATCCAAATCCAAGAAGGACACATTTTGAAGAGGATCAAAAAGTGACGAGATTGAAATTTTGACTAATGCTTTGGCAAGCTAACTGATGTTGATTGTATGATTGATTGGATTATGTTGTCTGATTTTGAGGAATTTTGACGCTGACATTTCGAATGACTGCCTTGTGCTAAGGGTGACTTTGTCTGACTTATTTGATTGACATGACCATGTTTGACTTACAATTCTATTTTGAAAAACCTAAAGGGACTGACCTAATGTCTCGGGGATTCAAAGATGAATCTTGCCTACGTAGCAAAGGCGTAGAGACAACGTAGTTCAGACAAATGACAAAGATTGATTGACACAACTACCTAAATTGATAGGATTGATATTGACTTTGACTCTGTTTCTGGGATTTTGACACTTTTTTGAATGTTTTTGTGTTTTCTCAAGACAATTTTCAAATTTTTAGGTCTTTTTCAAGACTTTTTCCGATTTTTATGATTTTTTGATGTTTTATGGAAATTGTGACAAATGCATATGGATGATGCCAACACACATGAATCCAAGGACAACCATGATTTTGCTGCTAGCCAAGTTGAATACCAACGGATAGGTGACAAAGACAACGTTGTTTGACATGGGAAGGACACATCCCGAAAACAACGTGAAAATGACAATGTTGTTTGACGTGGGAAGGACACATCTCGAAACAACGTGAAGATGACAATGTTATGACAAGAGTATAAAATTTTGCAGTAGGTCTAGGGACAAAGCCAAGGAATGTTTTGGATAATGTGCTAGGGTGCCATGTTGTTGCATTTGAAATGAATTGATGAGGACTAGATAGAATGACGAAGGATCTATAAACTATTGACAAGGGAAACCAAGATGGGTGATAGGTATAAGGAAATTGATGGCTTGGACTAGAAGAATTATCATATGGTCTCTAGGGATAATGTCATATAGGAAAAAGGAGGCTATGAAGGTAATGATATGATATTTTGACTAAGGTATGACCCGAAGATAGACATGTCAAAAAGTTTTCCAAAGCAAGGTTTGTGTTTGTGTCTTAGTCTTTGTCAAGATCAAAATAGGTGGGACAATGGATGATAAGGCTCACATGGATGGATGGAAATTCCATAGGAAATGTATGGGAGATGAGACAACCTACCCCCAAGTGTAATGGTCCACAGATGATTTATTCTACACATGATGCTTGTTTGCCAAGTTCTCATCATGGTACTTATCCAAAGCACCTGTTTGCCAGGTTTTCACCGTTGGATGAAATTTTTCTCTTTACTATTTTTTATTTTATTTTTATTTTTTTGGTGTCACCAATACACTTGTTTGCCAGGTTTTCATCAAGGGATGATTTTTTTTATTTTTGTTTTTTTTGTATTTTTTCATTTTTTCTGGATAGCCTTGATGCTTTATATGACCACTGACTGTGTTGAAGCCTTTGACAATGCCGATGTAGATAGTGGTGCCATGACATGCCAATAGTGACCTTTCTGAAGTAGTTGCCTTGTCAGGATGATAGCGCTTGCATACATCTGATTGATGTCATTGTGATCTTTGTTGATACTAGAGTTTGCGTTATCGAAATACGCACATCGCGACAGAATGCCATGAGAGTCCTTATGATAGAGAGTTGTTGCCAAGATGCGACAGATTTTTGACATGGGATGTTTGGACTTTAAGGGTGATGTAGGATTATGATGGATGATGGTGGACATGGACAGGTTTGTTGGATGTTTGGATGTAGCTATTTTAATTTTCCAAACTTGGGGTAATGGATGATGGAGGTTAGATCTTGGATAGCGTTTGGAACCAACACTTTTATATGTCTTGCTTGATGGCCATTTTGAAGGGGGTGGACATGTATTGTATGTGGGAGTCCTCTTGTGATGTGGCTCCACATTTTGATTGACTTTTGAATTTGGCATATTTTCTTTGTCTGATTCTTGACTTGATCCAATTTGTTTTGGGATCCATTTTAGCTTCATGTGTCCACTTGAATTTTTGTCTAATTTGATGGTTGTTGCCGTTTGATTTTGGATTTTGTATTTGTAAGACTTTTGTTGGTTCCAAATGGAAGGCTTATTCATGATGGGATGATGGCTTGGGGTGTGGAGGGAAGGGGTATTGGCACCAATCTTATGACAAGGACTACTCATGATACCCATTTTGACATTTGTATTAGATAAAGTTACCCCCAACATTGAGGAGGGACCACTAACATCGTTTGATTTTCCGACTGATGGATAGCCAAGACCTTGATGTCGGTAATGTACTTGAATTTGTACAAGTTCCAAAATTCCTTGCTCGTGTAGGCCTAATCATTTTCCTTGATAATGCATGTTCTGATAGATTTTGTTGGCAATGGGATACTTTTTACTTTGGAAGCAAGATGCTAACCGCTCCTTATTGTGGAATTTAATGCTTGAAATTTTCTCCTATAAAAGGAAGCCTGCTCTGAAAAATATTGATGATCCTAATTGATAGGATGTTGTAGTTTCACTCACCTATTGGACAAATTTGTGATTTATATCTTTAGTCTGATTTGGTGACCTGTTAGATTTCGATGATTCTCATGGTGCTTCCAAGTCTATGTCAAAACCGTCTTCATGGTCATTGTCATAGAGCCCACTAAATTCAGCTATATCTTGATCATTTGCAAATATGTCCATGCTAGAATATTTTTGTTCTAGTGGTAGATCATCTATGTGTCCCATGGAGGCAAGTGTCTCACTTTTGGGAATGTCCATACTTGAAGTTTGAATGGGATCATCTTCAAGCGTTTCATTGTGAATGGCATAGAGGTCAAGGAGTGGATCATTGTGGACTTCTTGATCAAAGATAGTGTCTTGATCAAAGATGGGTTCATTTTGAATGTCATGATTGGAAATAAGATCTTGACCAAGGATAGGTTCCTCCTGAATGACATGGTTTTGGATGGACTCTTGAGCGAGGATAGGTGTATTTGGTATTCCATGATTGTCCAAGAGGACTTCCTGAATGGACATAAAGATGGAATCATGGAATGGACTACTTTGATCTTGAGATGATGGTGATGTTATAATGTTATGCTTTGGACTTGCCTCTTGACATGTATCCTCAAGTGTATGCAAGGAGATGGGACTTTGGAGCCCATGACTAGATATGTTTTCATGACATGATGGATTGTCTTGAAATGGATTGGTGCATGACGGACTAGGATAGGACATGGAGTGTTGCATTTGGTTGAGGGATGATGGGCTAGAGTAGGACATGAATGTATGACAAGTATTTTTCATGGATGAAGGACTAGGATTAGGATTTGACGTGGGTGGAGGACTAGTATATGACGAAGGACTAGGATATGACATGAATGGAAGACTCTGATATGATGTGGATGGAGGACTAGCATATGATGGACTAGGATATGACATGAATGGAAGATTTTGATATGACGTGGATGAAGGACTAAGATAAGATGAAGGACTAAGATATGATGTGGAAGCTTGGAATGGATTAATGGAGGGTTGGTTTCCCTTGTCAAAGTTAGGGTGGGTATGACTAATGGAATTTTGTTGTGACTTAGTGCCATGGATGGTGTTAGGAGACCCTTGATAGTAGATGGATAGAGGACCAGGGCTATTAGACTATTGGTAAGAGGGATGGATGGATGGAGGACTAGAGGGTGAGGTGCATTTGGACTTGCATTGTAGGTATAGTGTTTTGAAGTCCCTAGCAAGTTGTGCTTGACCCTTACTATTGAATTGGCATTCAATTTGACTAGCAAGCATGTCATCATGACTTGAAGACATGATGGTGGATGAGACTAAGACTATGCAAAGGGACAATGCAAAGTGATAAAAGGGGATGCCTTATGTCAAATGATCTTTAGGAAAGGTTTTCTAACCGCTCAAAGTCTAGCCAATGTCTCTTATTGGATTGTCAAAGGACTGATTTGTAGGACAAGATGATAAAATGACAAGGTGAGACTTCCACACTAGACTTATGAGTTGGAAGTAGCTCACCAAAAGGACAGTGATTTAGGATCAATTTGTTTTGACTTGGTCCAATGACAATGTATTTTCAAGACAAAAGGTTTGACAAAGGAAGGAAAGTTTGCCTATCCCAAAGGTGTGAATTTGAGGACTTAAGACTTTTCCTATGTTGATGAGGATGATGGATTGCAAGCTAGATGAAGACTAAAATGCAAAGATGGATGACCTAGACAAGTGCCTTGCTGGTTTTAAACAGAGACTTCTGGGAAAGATGCCAGGGAAAAAAATGTTTGAAAAATTTTGGCCTTTGGTTTTTGACAGAATTAATGTTTTCTCAATTGACAGGAAAATGTGTCATTTAAGGTCTCAAATGTGGTGCACTAAAGTAGATGTGTTGCAGGATTTGGACTTGTTTTGCAAATTGGCAAATGCATTGTTTCAGATTGCAAATGTGGTACGGTATGACAAATGTGTCATTTGACGAGGCCAATGCATGGCAAACAACCGATTGTGGTTTTAGGACTTGCAAATGTGACTCAATATAGCAAATGCAGTGGGACACTCGCAAATGCGACTCAGTATGTTTCAGTTGCGGCTCATCAGAGCAAATGCGGCTTAGGGTGACTCAAATGCGGCTTATCAGAGCAAATGCGGTGCACAAGGTGATGCTTGTGATTTATCAGAGCAATTGCATTGTAGAGGTAATTTTTTTTAGAAACCCGAACACTGTTTTGTCATTTTGACAAGTTTTTTTTTTTTGTTTTGACCCAAATTTGTGAATTTTCAATTTGTTGAAGTCTTTTGTAAAACAATTGTCAAACACATAGATATTAAAACCTTAAATGTAAGTTCAAGAAGACTCACTCTTAATGGTCAAAGGGTCATCATAACAATAAGAGCCCACATCTTAAAATCATGTCGACTCACACAGCCATGTCACCCCCTAGAGGGTACCCGTGTTTTTGTCTTTTCTAGGTGCGTACTCAAGGTGACGGAAGTGGATACAGAATCCCCTGAGCAAATAGTCTGTGGTGATTATATGGTGAGTGTCTTGGGGGGAGATTCTTCCCTCCCCTTGCACCGTGATTGAGACAATGTTTGGATACTGACTCGGCTCACTTCTACACTATGGTCCTTAGTCAAGGTTTTTGTTCAACGCGGCAAATGATAAACTGCCTCAGGAGACCTCTTAACCTTTAGAACAAAGGTTTTGGGGATGGTTATCTTTGCACACTATCGTCGAATTACGGACTTTCCCTGAATTTGCTTTTGATTATAGTTGGTTGGAAAAATTGGCTTTGGTTGTTCCCACTTAGGTTGTTCCCGTAGGGTGAGTACTTTTTCCCACTATGGCAGGCCTTCTAAAGGTTGTAATAAAATAGTAAATGCATAAAGAAAAATGGGTAAGTCTGGTTTTTTGATCACCCAGTAAAGTGAAGAGCATATACTTATTACCCCACAAACACAGCAAAAAGATGTTCAATTTTAAGCGCAAATGAAGATTATCTAAACTAAGCGAAGATATTGCTTCACAACATGCATGGGATTCATTTTTAACCAAAAATTAAGGTGTGGTGACTATCCTAGAGTTGGTAAATTTCAAATTAGATTGCCTATCTTAGGATTGATAGATTTCCAATTAGATGTCTATCCTAGGGTTGGTTCTTTTAATCCCAAAATAAAAGTAGAAAACTAGCCACAAATGCATCGGATCCAGATTACAATTCAATAATGCAAATTACCAAGCAATTGCGGCTCAAGATCTGGTGATTGCGGCTCAGGATCTGGCGATTGTGGTGCAATATGGTGAATGCGGCTTAGGATCTAGCGATTGCAGTGCAATATGGCATTTGCGGCTCTATAGCTGGCGATTGCGGTGCAATATAGTGATTGTGGCTTGGGATCTGGCAATTGCAGTGCAATATGTCGATTGCGGCTCAGGAGCTGGCAATTGTGGTGCAATGGTGATTGCAGCTCAGGAGTTGGCGATTGTGGTGCAACAGAGCACTTGTGTCATTTTTGAATGCGGATGCGGCACTGTGTCATTCCATACACCTATTCCTGCAAAATAAAATCTGAAGCCGTATAAAAACCTGCAAAATGTGTTAGTGGGTCGGGTCACCAATGTGATGATCTAAAATATAATCTTGCAAAATAGATCTTTAGTTAGAACATGCATGCAATATAAATAATTATTCAATGGAATGCAAAGGAGAATATGAAAGAAAATGGAATGAGACTAGAACAACCTCACCCATTTCTCTCCTCCATGACTACTTCCATTGTACCTCCTCAAGCTTGTTGTTATGAAAATGAATGCCCTCAGCTTTGTGAGAAAACTCTAAAATACCTAGCCTTAGCAAATGCCTTTGAAGGATTTTAAATATACCTATGCAAACTAGAAAGTTAATTATATTATGTAAGTAATAATAATAATATGCCTATGTGATATGTGAATTCCAATAATAAAAATAAATTAAGTAAACTATCAATCCCGAAAATGAGATCAAGATTGTCATTTTATAGAAAATGCAATCTTGAACAGATGGACAAGATGAGAGATTTGAAGAATGACCTAGAATCAAAGGTCAAGATTCAATAAAGAAACTTTCAATTAGGGTTAGGGAAAAATACCCATATGTGTGAATAAGATTTAATTAAATGAATTAAATCAAGACTGAATGTGACAATTGAGATGAAATTAGTAAAAATCAGAAGACAAGAGGATAAGTTTTTAGAAAATTGGTAATTTTAGAAATTACCTGATTTGTAGAAGAATATTTCCCTTTTGAATTAAATTAATTCAAAATAAAGATTTGTGAGATAATGAGTAATTGATTTTTGAAATCAATTACTAAAAGAAGAATCAGTTAACTATGTGAAGTCATTTTTAAATAAATTGTTTTATTTAAAAGTAGGGAAATGTCACAAAAGGAAATTAAATAATTAATAGTAACTATTTAATTTAGAAGGGATAATTACCTAATTAAATAAATAAATAAATTTATTTAATTAAGAGAGGATTTAGGAATTAGTGACACATTAAATAAATATATTTTAAATATATTCATTTAATAATTAGGAGGACATTAATGATAAGGATTAATTAAATAAATTGATGACTTTATTTAATTATTAGAAGACTTTGAAAATTAGTTACATATTAAAATAAATAAGATTTATTTTTTTAATAATCATGAAGAATGAGAGATTATGAATTAATTAAATAATTGTGAATTATTTAATTAATAGTTGAATGTGGGTTAGAAACATAATTAAAATGTTATAATTATGCTAGGACGAAAGGTGGTCAAATATTGCTTCTAGGCCTAAGTCATTTTTAGGTGTCTACAAGATGTTTTTCAATCAGCCTATCAATTAGGACTTTAGTCATAATTCAAATAGAAAATGAATAATAATTATTTATTAAATTCAAAGTAAAGCATAATTTATATTGGTGGAAAGCTGAGAATCTTCTTTAAAAACCCTTTTCATTTCATCAATTTTGGGTAAAAAAACAATAGTCAGCCACATGGGCCATCATATCCCTTACATATCGCCACTTTTTGGCCCATCATGATCCTGGACATACCCCACATAGTATCTGCATCATAAGGTATCATGTCTGAAAAATGAAGAGGCACAAGACAGTCTGAAGAAAGATCATCTAGGAATGTTGAGTATTAGGATTTCCATATATCTCCCAAATCTTAGTCCAAAGAGTATGAGGATAATCATGATGATCAATAGCATTCAAGTGGCAACATCAATATGCATTGCAATAACTCCTAAAACATGATCCCATTTGCATTTCCATGCAAATGTCTTACTATCAGTATCAAGAAGGAGAACAAGATTATACAAATGGGGCAACAAATGAAGCCATCTAAGATGTTTTATGATACCATCTCTCCATTTTTTATAGTTTCCCCTTTTCAACATAATCAGAGAAGGATGAAGTGAAAACCCCATAATAAACTATGATAGATCTCCAAGATTACAAAGACAATAACCTTCAATATTAAATAGAAACTTCCAAATATGATATATATTGCAAATGAAGTCTTCCCAAACTAATAGAACCTCTCTAGGATTCAGGATGTCCAAGTAATCAGTTAAATTACCAAATATGAAAACTATTGAATAAATAATACCTAAGGTTGAATCTGGAAAAAGTGCATGGGCACAATGAAAGAGCTCCTAAATACCTTCCAAACACAACTTGAATCACCAAAATTGGAGAAACTAGCAAAACGTTATGAGATCGGAGGTCAAAATGGGAGATCTGACTTCAAATGGCAACAATTTATACCTGTAGAAAAATATTGCAAAATGTCCTATACCAATGCAAAGTACATGGAACCAGCTTTCTGTCAATATCTTGTTTGCATAATTTTGATATTGTGGCAAAAAATTATGACAAGTTTAAGAAAACTACCTAATTAAGACATAAGGGGGATTTTGTGACAATCATCTAGTCGTCAAAATTAAGATAGTCACCCAAATTTTTCAAAAAATCACCAAAAATAAATTTACTTCAAGATATTAACATAATGGGGCCTTCTATATGCAATGGAAGGATTGGATATGACCTAATCTACTCCAAAAATTAACCTGAAACGAAAACCCTCCAACCTACAATAAAAAACTTCAAGAAAAAACCCCAAATATGGTATATATTTCAATCTTTTGTGATTCTCTAGGTCATCATATGATGCACGAGAAGAGCATACTCAACCTTACTAAAAATAACCAAGATCTCTCACTAGCAATAGCTCAACCCTCAGATCTGAGAAGGGTTTTGCAAGGCTTGTCTCTAATACCATGTAAGAGTTGAATATTAGATCAATACCCAAAACCACCCGCAAAAACAATGGAAACCTTCTACAAGAGGGAATGCAAGAATATGAGTTTACTTTATATTAAGACCTATCAAAGTGATGAGGTATGAAGTATGATACAAATGAGTATAATGACCCTCCTTATATAGGAAAGGTGAGGAGTAAAATGTAATAGGATTGTGACATGTGTCTTAATCCTATAACATGTGACAACTAGCTAAATACCTACCTAGGATAATGTGAAGTCTAGATAAGACTTCTAGAAGGAACCTTATATCCTAAGAAAAAATGTGAATAAGGTTCAAGGCCCCATTATAACCTATCACCTAGTAAATGATACCTAGGAACATAATTAGATGCCTAAGTAAACTTATGTAAGTGTAATTAAATAATTAATTACACCAACATAGTTAACAAGTGGCGGATGCCTTGGCTAACTATGTCACCCATTTTTCTTTATTCAGTTATTGCTTATTTAAGTCAAAATCATTTCTAATCAAGTCTTCAGGAAAATTGAACTCATGAACAAATCTTTCTCCCTTGATTATTTGTTTGAACAAAGCGAAGAAACCCTCAGGGTCACACTGCCTCCTAGGACTGAAACCCAAATTGTATAAAGCAAAGAATTTCTCAAAATGTACCCATCCTCCCTTTGTAATAACAAAATCAGAAACTACCGTGTAATCCGAATAGAAATTCCCCTTGCCCTTTATAGTGAGTTTGCCTTCACGAATGTAACCAATCTTCCACATGACCTTAGCAAATCTGATCCTTGGTGGCACATTGTAGGGCAAGATGTGTGGAGTTCCTTGAAATCCATACACTCTCAAAACAATACTGACTGGATATGGGATGATATCACCCCAGTTGTGGCAGATCCTCAAATTAGGCCTCCTCTCCTTGGGCCTAAGAAAATCATGCAATTCCATAGGAATCCTAGGTGAATTTACCATCAACCTTGCTCTTAGTCTTGATGCCAAACAGTTATCAAACTGTACATAGTTAGCACTTTCTCTATTATATGAAAGGATAGCCATCCAAACTTGTACTGGAAACCTTTCTTCACCAAAGAATCTATTTAGTTTCATTTTCTCAGAGAATAAATCTACATTCTTGAACAAAAACATATCCATGAGCATAGAATACTAGTAGAAAGGTGTTTTTGTATCATTCTATTGTAGCTTCACTAACCCTTCGTGTATTTTCTCAGCCAGGAAAGAAGAAAAATCATAAACTACAGATAAATTTGGATGTTGTATTTGTGCCCCCATGAACATGAATGCTATTGGAATCACAGTATTAGGGATAAATCCCAATATTTGGCATAATGAATAAAAGGTAGCCTGGAAGTGTTTGGAAAAAACATCCAGTTTGAAAGGCTCCTGATCATTAGGGCTGATATGAATGCTTGAACCTCCTACTTTGGCCAAATGAGGTGGGAGTATCTTAGCTCTAAAGAGAGGCTTAATTTTCTCATATTTCTACTTCATCTCTTCAAGCTCAATAGGAACTAGGAAGTTATTGGGTTTAGACAAATCAAAAACCTATTGAAATTCTTCTCTGTTAATACTCAATAAAACCCCTCCATCATTATCCCTGACCACCCGTGTGATAGGATCATACCTTGCAACCACTACCTTGAGAAAATCCACATCTAGAAACATGTTGGGTACCACCAATTTTCCCATGTCATAAATCCAACCATTTGAGAATGGGTGGGGAAAATTCCTTTGTCCAAACCATAGTTTGAACATCTCAAAACCCTTCATTAGCACCTTAGCATCAACTATATTAAAGCAATTATATACTAACCCCTCCCCAAGGGTTTTTCCTCGCATTAGGGCCTACCCTTTTCTTCTATCAGTTGTCAACAATGACAATTGATCCAAGAAATCGCCATATAGGTTCCTTTTCAAAAAATAAATTTGGCCAAAATGGTACTTTAACGATGCCATTTTGAACAAACTAGGGTCTACTTTGAATTACAAAATTTAGAACAAACTAGGGATTTTCAAGAATGTGAAATTACCAACACGTAATTTTCAAACAAATTTCAACTCACTTACAACCCTAATACAATTTCTAATAATTTCCCAACAATCACACTGCAAATTTACTCAAATTCAGGCTAAAATTTCACCAGGAAATACATAATTTAACTTACGAATTTTACTCATAGAAACCCTAATTATCCACTACAACATCTCGTGATTTCCTCTTTGGATTCAATATTGCTCTGCGAAATTCCTTGAATTCTTTTTTGTGACAATAAAATAAGGAAATAATCCTTTTATTCAATCAAAGCAAGCAAGAGTATGTCCCATCCGCCATTACTGCTCACTTGTGTGCTTCACCAATGGTTCCAATCGCATTTGATGCAGGTTTGAATCTTAATCATTGATCTTCATCGAAGTTGGATCATCAAATGACTATGCTTTAACCAATATGACATTGAATTCCATCATATCAAATGGACCACCACCTCTTGCATCATCAAATAAATCCACGTGTCATCATTCCCTTGATATCGCGATCATTAACCACCTTGCAAATCCTAATTGTGTGATAGTGGGAAACCATAGATCCTGATCTTCAATGAATCTGCTCATTTAGGCAGTTGAAAAATTTGACCTTAACTGTCAAGCACCTTTTATGTTGAGATTAAAACATGTCCGTCGATTTTAAGCATGCCTTTTAGATTCAATTTAGTAGCTTTCTAGTTAACACATTAGGGTCGGCTTAATATATTAAAACATTTATAATGTAATTTCAGCTTCTCTGAAGGTGACAGATGGCACCTTCCTATGATATCATGATCATCCAATACTCTATGGTGGGGTCATCATGGGATGGTGGGGAGCAGCTGATATTTAATGGCCTATCATCAACGGCCATGAAAATTCATCCCCCTACAAAATATAAAACATTTGTTAAGATAAAGGGGACATGACTAGGTCAACGGTCAACAATGGCATGAAGTTGTTTTAAAAGAGGGCATTGGGCCACCCTAGACTTAGGAAAATTTAAATTCGACCATAGGAAAACATGACAAAAGCGTAGAAGGGGACTCAGCCTAGACGGGACAATGGAACATAAGTTGTTTTAAAGTCCCACCAAAAAGGTAATGACTGAATAGAATAAAGCCAGGGTGCATGATATAAAAGTGGGGTTTTACATGAATACCTGGAAACAATTGTAGAACCCTAACCCTAGACCTTTCAAAAACCATTTTATGGAAAATCTACCATGGAGAACCAAGAAAAAGGAAAGATCAATGAAATTTGTAGGGTAGATTTCTGAAGTTCCATCAGAAGGATTGAGTAAAGATGTCCCTATTAGTATTTAGTTTTGACCTTGCAATACAATATTGACAATTCTCTATGTATTATGTTGAGATACTTGGTCTATACTTCTTTGTGTGATGGTGGTCATACTTGTGGTACTCATGGATATAGATGAAGATGGATGTCCCCGATAGGTGGAAGTTGTGGTGGAGTAATGGAGGTCAATGGGTTTATTTAGTTGTTTTTAATTTTCAGGGATGGGAGGAGCACCAAACGTAGGCATCCAAGTGGTTGTTGGAGGTGGAGGATTGGTACCAAGAGTACCCACAAGTGTATTTCTTTCAAATGGAAGAGTTAGACCAAATTTCTTAGCAAGGCTAGCTACAAGACTAGGAGTAGGTGTTTGATTTGTCCTTGATGGTGGAGTGATGAATCCTTGTCCCATAAATTATTGGGAAATAGGAGACATGCTTTCAAAATCTTGATTTTCCATGATTTCCTCCTTAGTGAGTTAAAAGGGATTGTTTGTGATGTCTTCAATTTCATATGGCCCTTTCCTAGATGATGATTGTTGTGATGGCGTGACTTGGCTTCTTGGGTCAAATTCTAAAGGATTTGGATCACTTGAGTAAATGTGACTTTGGTTTTCTCCATAATTCTCTTGTATTGTGATCTCGTTTTTACCATAAATTTTGGGTCATTGATGGGAGATTTGTGTTGAGATTTGTAATGTTTGAACTCTCTAGTAGACTCAAATCTAGGTAAGAGGGACGCTCTAAGTCTTTTTGGCGCAATGATGATAATGGGAGATGAAAAGATGGGTGATATGGAAAGTTATCTTTGCCATCATTTTGGGACAATACTTTTGACTTTGAGTTTGATATTTGGATGTTAGGATGTTGATGAACATGATAATCTTTACAGTAGACTCATGACCTTCAAGATAAACTAGTTCAAGGATGATAACTAACTTAACTAGGTGCATGGAAAAGAATACATTTCACATGTACAGCTTCAAAAAGTTAGAGGTTTGTTTGATCTGATGCTTAAGTCAAAATATGTTGGTGTGTTCAAATTTTTTGCAAAGATAGGTGAGGTGAAGCATGAAATTTTGATGAAGGGATGGATGAAATGTTTGACCCAATGTTGACTTAGAATGAATATAAATTTTCCAAGACCACGGTAGCAAGAATGATGCTAGACCTCTAAAATGTTCAAATCCTAAAGACCAAATGTTGACTTAGATGAGAGGATAAATGGGGATGTTTAAACCTGTTCTCCTTATCCTAGCTAGAGAATAGTAGTTTCTTAGCAAACAGTAACAATTACAGTAAAGAATTACAGCCCACTTCCTACCACACTTTGAGTTACAATTTCTATGTATGAAATGACGAGATGCAGGTTTCACTTTACAAACCTTGATTGTATGATGGATCATTCAGATAAGTTTATTAGCTTGAAAAATATCTGAATTCTAACCCATTAAGAATGCGTACATTTCTAGATGTCTTCTTAGTTCCTATTCATAAAAGTTTACTAACAAATTGTTTATGTTTAGGTATAGTGTTATAGTGCAATTTTTTATTGCTCTTGAACTAAGGTGCCTAATCTTCTAATGACGACCAGTAGACCTTGTTTTGGGGATTTTAATTTTTCATGAGATCATTAAAGAAGAAGATAATTATTGCCACATGGGAGGTGGTAATATGGGCCTTCTAGCCAAAATATCTACTTTTCATTCTTCTTTATCCAAGATAGTTGTACAAATTCTCCACTAATTGGATGTTTCCCTGGTTTCAAAAGTGAAGCTTCTCAAACTGTTGATAATATCCATTTTTTCTCCCTCAATGTATTCAAAGTTTGGTTGAATGATAGCACCTAGAATGTCAAGTTGTAAAATGTGAGCATCTGGTCTCTAAATGGTCATGTGGGGTTCAATTTGTGTCCAGTTTATCTTGCTTAAATGAATTGATTTTACAAACACTCTTCTTGATTAAGTTTCCAAACTAAATGTTTATGTCAAAAACATCATAACTTTTGCAATGTCCATTTTGTGAAAATCATGAGATTAGAGCCACAATTTCTTATGTTGTCTTTGGGGAATATGGATTATGATTGAGTCAAGATATTTAGAAGTCGCTAAGAATAGAAACCCTTAGGACAAGCAGCAATATCAAAGCTAAATCAAGAGGCACCCATATTTACCAAAGCATTTGAAATTTTGAAGATAGTGAATTTTTTTTTGGGAAATTATGGAACCAAGCAATGTATCAAATTGACTAACAATCACTTACAATCCTAGGTTCAAAATGGCTATACTTTGTTGAATTCCCACTTGGATTTGTCCAAACACTAAACAATGTGAACAGATAGAGATTTGGAGAAACTAGCTCCCCTCCACAACACACACTTCTTGGGACCACCAAATCTCAAAATCCATAAAATCCGAAGATTGAAAGGATTTTTATGTTTCTGCAAAAGGAATAGTAAGAATGTGGGATGGCTTTAGAATGTCGTTCTTGCACCAAAAAGTATTAAGGAATTTTTGGATTTCTAAACAAAGGTTCATAATAAGGGCATCTAGTTTAGGCCATGTAATGATAAACTCTTTGTGAGAGGTCTCCCAACCCTTAGAACAAGGGCTTTACACATCATAAAGATGTTGGGGGAGAGATATCATGTACCACTTCCCATTGATCACAATTTTCATTGTAACCACACATTTATATCACGGTTTGAAAGAGCTTGGCTTTAGCTCGTTACCACTTGGGTCGTTCCCTTAGGGTGATTAATTTTTTCCACCAAGGTAGGCCCTCTAAAGATAGACAATACTGAAGAAGTACAATTTTAGTTCGACCACCTAAGTTGTGTAAAGAATTTTAGGGGGGAGCACACACAATTCCTTTCCTTCAAAATCACATGTTTGTTCAATTTTAGCTCCAAATTGAAATATGTAGGTAACCTTTTTAGACAACCAGTTTCACCAAAATGATTTTGATTCTCAAGGTCATTGTGACGCATGAGAGAAGTGCATATGCATCTAAATAACAAAAATTTCAAAAAAATACTACAAGACAAATCAAACACAAGATTATTTTAATCCTCAAAGCAATGATGAGTTCTTTTTAAGCACCAAAAGCCAAGTGTGAATTTTCTTGTTCAATTTTAAACCCAAAGTAAGATGATAATATGAGGGTTCAATTTTAATTCCGTTTGAGCATTCATTTTAAGACCAAATTTAAATCTAGTGAGGTCATAAAATAGAAAGTAGAAAGCATGAAAATTGTGTTATAATTTCCCCAAAGTGTTTAAATGCTCTTTACAATTACAGAATTTTAGATAAAAGAGGCTTTCTTCATTTCAGCTCCATGTCTTTCAATCTATAAAAACCTATTAGTCTAACAACCAAAACATAGTCAAACACACATTAGTAATCAAATAAATCAAAGAAATTAAAGCATGCATTTGAAAATTAATCGAAAAGTTTCTTACCAGAGTTGGGCATCATTGAGCACAATATCGTCATAATTTGAAGTTTGGGTGTTGCTTTGGTGAAAATGGGCATCACTCTGCAGAAGAAACAATGATGATGATAGCGTTGTTATTTGAACTAGTGTCGCTACTAGGGATAGCGTCATGATTTGAAATTTGAAAGTGTCGCTCTGGTGAATTCAGGCATCACTGTTTAAATTCTTTGATACCTCTAGATTAATTTGGCATCGCCAGAATTAAACCAACGTCATTGTATTTAATTAACGTCACTGTTTCAAAGTGGGTGGGCATCGCTATGATGTCACTCTACAAAGGGCATTGTTGTTTGTAATTTGGGAGCCATTGCAGCCTACAAAATATGAATTAAATGGAATTCAAGCTAAAATTTGATTAAATTATCGGTTTTCCCTCCTAGCACTAAAATGTGAGACAAGGATTATTGGTGAGAGTTGATTACACTTGACTCATGGTGAATTGAAGCATAATGGAACCAAACATACCTGCATCTACAAAAAATATCATTCAAAATGAAAATCTAAGTTGAGCATTTAATTGAAAATGAAAGCTACAAACTACACAAAAATAGTTAAATTACTAATCTAGCCCATCTGAAACTTATCCTATTTTGGAATTGGTGTCGTGTTGATGTGAAACGATGACCCTTTCCCAATCCCGTGACTAGTGAGCTTGTTTCAATCGATTCTATGGAAGAGAACCGATGAAACCATTGTGATAAAATGGATTAAAACATGATTTGTGCTAAAATGAACATGATTCAAGCTGATTAAACATGATATTATGCTACAAATGGTCTAATTATGCTATTTCTAAACTAATCTAAGTTAAGATCATGCTAAAATATGAAAACCCTAATTCATATATAAACTAAGATGGATGCATGGGAGCCATTAATGGATGATCTAAGCTATTATGCAATTAAAATGAACTAAAACTAGTTAAAAGTGAGTAAACTATGAGTGTGGATGCAAGTTAATTCAATAGTGTAAGTTTACAATTGAAAGATGGATCTATTTGTCTCCAAATAGTGACCTATTATAGGAGAGCAAATGAAAGATGAAGGGTTGAGATAAAAAAGCTTAATCAACGGTTGAGGATGAAAGGAAGAGGAGGCATGGATCAAGGAAATGATCAAGGGTTTACATTTGCCTCAAAAATACACACTTTTGACCTGCACACATAGATCAAAGGTAACTTTTTCAAAAGGGTAAAAGATAACTTGTAACTCAAGTTACAAGGTAACTTGCATTTTAAGCTGAGTAAATATCCATTTTTCAAATGATGGAGGAATAAGAATATTATTTTGGAATATTCCTATAGGTGAGGGAAAAGGAATTTTGCAAATAAAAACAAAATTTTCATTGTGCAAAAAGGGGATAAGGAATATTCCCTTTGATTAGAGGAAAGTTAGTTTAATTGCTAATTAAATAAGATTTAATTTATGCAATTAGGAGGTTTGGAGGAATTAAGCGATTTTTATTAAATTAAATGATTTAATGAATGGGAAAAGGGGGAGATGAAATTTAATTAAATAGCTTAGGATTATTTAATTAAATTAAATATTTTTATTTATTTAATCTAATTAGATGAAGTGACATTTAATTAAATAACTTAGGATTATTTAATTAAATTAGTAGACTTAGGGAATTAAGTTTAATATTTTTATTTATTTAATTTAATTAGATGAAGTGTTAGTGCGAAAAGATACAAATTAACCTGATTAAATTTAATTAGGTTAAAGGATGAAAATGATGCAATTAATTAATTAGCTAGGCTAATTAAATCAATTTAAGTGAAAAGAGGATGGATTTTAGAGGAAATGATGTTAGTAAATCTGTTTTAAATGTATGATATCGATTATGACATTTTTCAGTGTCTACAAGTATAATGCATGTAGTCCATGACATGGGTTATAAACCACCAATTACGCATGGTTGCTACTCACTAGATCACTTCTAGCATGTGCCAGCTGGTCCACTTCCTCCTAGGATGGACCTCTTGTATCAAACCTATGTAAAGTACAAGAGTGGAAACTTAATACCTAAAGTGAGATACCCTTTGTCTCCCTTTGCCATCTCACATAGGGCCTACCTAAAGGCTAGTAGTGATGTCATATTGGCTTAGAAAAGATAAAAGGAGAAGAATGCTCAACACCCTTATTCTTCTTTTATTTTTTCCCCACTTGTCACTTCCTCTCAGCCTTCTACGAAATCATTGAATTCTACTCCTAGGCACTTTCTAGAGAATTCTATGGTGTCCACTTGGCAAAAGCCGAAGCATCCAACATTTGAACTTCTCATTCTACCCGGGGTTCCTAGGCCCATTCAGTATGGTAAGGGGAAGGGTCTCCTAGGGATTCCTCTATGTCTCAACCTCTATAGCCTCCTACCACTCCTACCCCTAAGGTAGTGAATGGGAAGAGGCTCAAGTCCGACGCTGAGGAATTAGAGCTAACTTCCCCCACTGTTGATCCAATATCTTCTCAATCTCTACCTCTTGCTCCCATCTAGGAGTCTCTCCCTCCACTAGAAACAACCATGATGGACACTTTGATGGTCAAGTAGGAGTCCTCCATTCCATCTCATCTTCTAGCCTCTAGCTCCCAGAGTCACAAAAACCACCTTTGTTTGAGCCCAAGCACTGGTGAAAGGCTCTGGCCACTAAGAAAGCTGCCCTATAGAGGAAGGAAGGGGAGTCAATAGTTTTTCCTCTAGCACCTTATGCTACATCTTCTTCTCTTGTCCTCTTTGCTTCAATTCCATCATCTCTATTGTTGCTTCTGATCTAACTCCTACAATGAGTGTAAACATCCCTAACCCGAAGAGGGTGCAGGTGTTTATTGCTTCCTCGGTCAAGCCACCTCTCTTGATGTCCCTCTTGAACATCCTATCATTATAAAATCCTATGGAAATTCCAAACACCTCAATGGTGTCCACCATGGTCTTCTCCTCCTCCTCTGTGCCTTCTACCTCATCCATGGGGATCTCACTTCCTTTGATGAAACAAAAAATGGAGGATGGCCTTTCCAGTAGTGGGGGTCGAAAGATAAGTCCACCTTCTTTGGAGGGTGGTTCTACATTAGCATGTGTTGTCCTAGTGATAGTAGAATTTTTGGTGTCCCTAAAGTTTTTCACTACTCCCGAATCACTTAGTGAGCCTAGAGGTGAATCTCGGGAACTGCCTCCCTCATCCATTGAGTTAACAAATGGCACTCCTGTGAAGTTCACATTTAACTCTTTAGATGAGGTCCCAATCGTTTCAATAATCTTTGCAAAATCATTGACCTTTACCCCAAAAGAACTGAGTGAAGAAGACCTTGTGGGGCCTTCTTCCTTGGCTCTTGTTGTAGGGGATCCAAAGTTTCTCCCCTTGATATTCCACCCTTTTAGGCTCCTCTTCCTTCCCCTTACAATGATCTATATTTGGAAGTCGAAGACCTCTTGGTTGATGAGGACTAGGGGGCATCTCTTCTTTATCTATAGAGTAGATTATGTGTGTGTGTTTGTGTTCCCTCATGCTTGTGTTATGTGTTCCTGGATGACCCTTATCACCCTCATAAGTTCTTCGATACAAGAGTGTTTATGTGTCATAAGGTTTCATCTATTCTTACATCATTCTTCCTTTGTTATGTGTATTGATTTTTGACAATTAGGGATGATGCAAAGTGTTGGGGGCATTTAGGCTTTCCTTCCATGTTGACCTGATTTTTTATTTTTACTTTGTCTTCTCGTGCATTCTTCATATGGTCTGATATAGTAGGGGGTTGATGAAAGTTCATTAATATACTATTATACATACTTATCTATATTTGTGAGAAGCTCCGACCCTGAAATATTAGATCACCCCTATGTCCCTTGTTCGTAATGTTATTGTTTCTCATTCTGCATTTTTTTCTCTCTTATCTTTTGTGCTTGTTTCATGATGTTGTGGTGCTCTTGTGTTGTCCCTCACGTGTGTGACAACATTACCATGGTTACATCTAGCTATATTTTGTGGGCCACAACATCACTTTTTCATTTTTTCTTTTCTCTCCTTAGGATGTCATGTGCCTCTACATTCAACATGCACCATCCTAAGGGGGGGCTATCATGCCAATTTCAATTTTCAAAAAATGCATTTGGTGGCCAATGAATCTTTTCTAAGAAATATTTTCAAAATATTTTTCATAAATCACATTCTTAACAACGATCCCTAGTGGAACGTGTTTCCTTCATCATGGGTTCATAAAGAGAGAACTTGAAGTACTTTCCTTCGAGGAGGGAGAAACTTTTCCTATAGGAGAAGCCTCAAACTTCCCCTCATGAGGAGGAATTTTCTTCATTTTGAATTCCTTGATGAAGTGAACATCTTTCGAAAGGATTCCTTCATGTTGAATTGATTTGAGAAAATGCTTTCTCACTTTCAAACAATGGGTTGGACCCCTTTTCTTTTGAAGGGTTCCCAAGGGACCCCTTTGAAAGATCTTCAATTTTTTGACTATCTATGTGACTGTCTTCTTGTTTGTGTGTGTGGCTACTCTTTGTTTTCTAACATGTTTTATCTGCAGATTAATATGTTGCTTTGCAAGAGAACCTATAAAGCTACTTTTTAGTCTGACTTTGTGGAGTCCCCTTACATTGGGCTTCCTTCAAGAGAGAGTACCTGGGGGTCACCTTCTTTACAAGTTTGAGGGCCTATGAAGCACTTGTATCTTGTGATATTTTTCCATCATTGGTCTATGGTCCTTCAGTGTACTTTATTAAACTCTATAGATTCAACAATCTATGAAGTCCTTTGTTTGAACCTCCTCAAGAGAGAGTACCTATGGAGTTATTTGTCTTCCTTGTGCTTTCAAGCTCTCTATATTGTGGTATGCTTCCTCAATGGTTCAAGTATACATTTCTAAACTCTTCGATCTACTTTACCAAACACTCATTGACACTCATGCTCACTAAAGTGGGGGAAAAATGTATAGGAGGAGATTTGCACTCCTCTAACAAATTCCCCTTTACCACCTTCCACTTTAAAAAATCAAACCCGACTAAGAAATTGCATGCATTCATTCTACACCCCATCTTCTTGGAGCTTTTCCTATGCATCAGTGGGGGAATTTATGTCGAGGACGTGTATATGGCTCATGGATGTTTGTGTGGTTGACATCCTTGATAGATCCCTACCATTGGAATTTGTAGCGACATTACTTTTCCCTTTGGAGATGAAGCGTAATGCCTCTATTTCGACCAAATGACCTAAGGACAACTCTTTCCCTCCAATTTTTATCTTCAAATTCATCCATCTCATATTCATTCCAACTTTGACCATCTTCTACAATCTCTTTGGAAGTTCTATGCACGAGCTTGATCTCTTGAACATTACTCAGCAGTTTGTTGCTCTATCAAATTCACTAAGAACGTGTTGTGCTACAATAGAAGATATGATTTTGGTGTCTTGTGAGACTCCTTCATCACTGCTATGGCTATGTTGACTTTTCCAATTTTGTAGTCTTGCATTCTCCATTCATTGGCCTTGAGTGCCTTTGGGTGGAGGTGGTATTGCTTCACTATTCTTATCTCATTGTGGTTCGATAGAGTAGCATTGTGTTTTTTGTAGTGTTCGATAGTCTCCTTTTTAACATTTCCTTTATCATGTTTCTATTTCTCTTCATCTATCTGGCTATCCATGGAGGTGGAAGCACCAAAGTGGGGGTTTGACTGTGGAAAACCCTTATACAGCCACAACATTTTTCCTCTCTTGGTTGTGTCTAGGTGTGTGTACACATGGACCTTGCTAGAAAACTAGTCTCTTAGTGAGTTGATCTTCATCACCTTCATTTTCATCATCTCCTTTTTCATATTCATAGTCATTTCTTGTACTTTTTCATTCTATTTTAGACATTAAACTTCATTAGTTAGACTTCTAGTAGATTTTTGGCATTTCGTACTATACTTTTATGCTTTTTGGTTGTACAGACAACAGTGCCCCAAAGAGAAGACAACTTGTTTTGCTATTGTCCCTAACCTGCACTACTATCCTTGAGTAGAGAATTGTCTGAAATATGGTTTAGGTTCTAGAATTTGGCTCATCTAGCCCCATCCAAACATGCAGGTTAGTAGAGTGATATGAGCAATTGAGAGTGCTCTTCATTTTCTATCCTTGAGCTAAGAACTCTTATCTAGCTTGAGGTATGTTAGTACATCCCTCTACTCTTGGCTCTCTAAGACCTAGAGTCTTGGTTTGGTCGGTCCCCCTACCTTACACTTCCAAACAACCCACTACCTATATCTCACTAGCTTGTCAATGTGGTAGAATTGATAAGGTAGTGGGATATTTGAGAAAATTCCTCATAGAAATGGGGGATCATAGTGATGTACATCACCATGAACCCCCATTTTTATGAGGCATTTTTTAAACAACCCACTACCTTGTCAATGACAAGCTAGTGAGCTCACTAGCTTGTCTATGCTACCACATTTTGCATACATGTCTACTAGAACATTTTTTTCAAAAAATTCACATGCCTTGTCCTTGCTTCCATTTTGTGCCTATATTGCAATCATGGAATGCCACGAGACCATATTTCTTTAAGGAATTCCATCCAAAATTTCATATGAGCTTTGAAAACTAGTGATCTCACTAGCTTGTCAATGTGGTAGCATTGACAAGGTAGTGGGCTATTTAAAAAAATGCCTCATAGAACTGTGAGCCCTCATTTCCACGAGGCATTTTTTCAAACATCCCACTACCTTATCAATGCTACCCTAGTGAGCTCACTAGCTTGTCTATGCTACCACATTTTTCATAAATGTCTACCAAAACATTTTTGTCAAACAATTCACATGCCTTGTCCATGCTTACATTTTGTGCCTATCTTGCAATCAACGCATGCCATGAGACCACATTTCTTTAAGGATTTCCATCCAAAAATTCATGTGACCTTTGACAAGCTAGTGAGTTACTCACTACCTTGTCAATACGGTAGCCCCCATTTCTATGAGGCATTTTTTCAAACAACCCACTACCTTTTCAATGTGGTAGCATTGACAAGGTAGTGGGATGTTTGAAAAAATGCCTCATAGAAATGGTGGCTCATGTTGATGTACATCACCATGAGTCCCCATTTCTATGAGGCATTTTTTCAAACATCCCAGTACCTTGTTAATGCTACTGTATTGACAAGCTAGTGAATTCACTAGCTTGTCTATGCTACCACATTTTGCATACATGTCAACCAAAACATTTTTGTCAAATAATTCGCATGCCTTGTCCATGCTTCCATTTTGTACCTCTCTTGCAATCATGGCATTCCATGAGACCACATTTCTTTAACGCATTTTTTTGGCATATGGCTAAAGAGATTGGCTTGTAAGTGTTGTCATTCATGGCAACCCAAGTCTTGCATCCCATTGTGCAACACATTTTTGGCTCCTACCGACTAAACATAGTAAAGAACAAGGGATCCGGTAAAAGGCATAAAAGTTGATCTAGTCATTCCACCAGACATATATTTTATGTTGTGGTTCTCTATGGAAGGTCTGTTAAGGCTTGTAGTATCTTGGCATTGATGCACACTCACTGGTAAGTGATCTACAATATATGATGCAGTAATTTGTTGATTATCTATGCTAGAAGGTCGACCCAGAAAAGATGGAATTCACAGATGTATAAGATGTAATCAATTATAAGTCTCCATGTTGGATTAAGTGTTATTTGGGTCCTCTCTTTTTCTTAACTAACTCTAGAGGATGCGCATAAATATTTTGTGGTGGATCTGGCCGACAAGTTAAAAGTAACCTAATGTTTTATGAAGCCTATTGTTGGATGAATAAGTCTTTCATTGCAGATATATATAAGAGATTATTTTTATCATTTAATGATGTGTGAAAGGTGTTTGAATATGAAGAAGTGTGAATTGTGAGATCCAGTAGAGCAGTAATGTGAATTTGATCATAAGTGATGCAGAGAGCAGCAAAGAACAGAACAGGGTAGAGTGTAGTATAAAGTCAAAAAGAAAATCTTGAATAAGATCCATGAGCTTCACCAAAAATTTTACCCGGTATGATTAGATGGTATTATCTTAGTTCACCCTTTAGATGGTTTTAATTTTAATTTTGTAGTCACTAAGCCTTTCTCTTTTGAGCAGTGAGCTCTAGGTAGTGCGCCTGAATGCAAGTGCATTCCTTTTGCAAATACAATATTTTGAGTACTCAAATTGTGGATTAATCTCCACCATGGTTTTTCCCCTAACAAGGTTTCCATGCAAAAAATAAATTGTGTCATGATGTTATGGATATTTACTTTTAATGCATACATCTTCTCTTAATGCAATGATTTCTTGTTTTGAATGGATGAAGTTCAAATATTGTTGAACACTGATTCACCCCCCCTCTCAATGTTCCCTTGAGTCCAACAATTGGTATCAAAGTGAGTTCCTCTCAAGAATTTTTGCAGCTTGAGGTGGATCTTGGAATGTGATGGACTCTGGTAGTCTTCAATAGCAACTTATGGTAGCTCTTGATGACCTTGATCAGTCTAAAGCAGAAGTTCAAGAATTGAAATAAAATCTTAGAGATTCTGAGAAATTCATTCAGTCATTGAAGGATTAGATAGTTAAATCTAGGGTGAAGAGGAAAGATCTATGTGATCAGATATAACAAAAGGAAAATGAAGATATGGTTGATGCTCTCCTAAATCAAACCTTGAAGGAGATAACTGAAGAATGTGAAAAGCTTTCTAGAGACAATACAAACCTAAAACATGAGATGTAATCTATGATGATGAAGATGAATAAAGAGATATAAGAAAGGAAGAAAAGTGAGGAAAATATTACTCAGATCTTGAAAGAGAAATCTAATGAATGCAATAGAATGAGTGCAGAATTCACCTAGTTGGAAAGTGAATTACAAAGAACTAGAAACAATGAAGAAGAACTTGGTAAGAAAATTACTACTCTTAGGAATGATCTTGTCGTTGCAAATGAGTTCAAAGAAAATTTTAAGATTAGTTCAGTAAAGCTTGATGAGCTAACTCAAGGACAAAAGAGTGGAAATGATAAGAGAGGTCTTGGATATGAAAAGGGAGAAAGTTCTAGATCAGGATAAAATAATTTTAGATAGAACAGAAATGGAAGATATCCAGTAAGACATCCTAATGCATAAATAATTAAGGGTAAAAGCACAAACTTGTGTCACACTTTCGGCCAAATAAATAGTTTAAAGCGAACTTATTTCGGCTGAAAAATTTTTGGTCGAAATCATGTGGCGTATACATGGCACACATGGTTTCGATCGAATAGGTTTTGGCCGAAACAATTTATTCTTTTCCCTACCAACTTTACAATCGGCTTTCAATTTGGCTTATTACATGTGAAGGGGTTTCTATCGAAAGGGTTCAGCTTCAATTTGGCTTATTACATGTGAAGGGGTTTCTATCAGAAGGGTTCAGCTGAAACCCTTCCGATAGAAACCCTTTCGGCTGAAACTGTTTCAGCCGAAATTGTCTAGTTGACATCCTAGTTGGCAACCAACTCAACATTTTTTCATAATTTTTTGAAAATTTCAACTTTAAGTAAGTATTTCTCTAGTCAAAATGATTTTTCTGTGAATTTTTTTTTTTTCTTTTGTAGAGCTTGGAGTAGGGAATCCAAATATATAATTTTTTTTAATATTTTGATTAGTTTTAATATATGTTATTTTTAAAATAATGCAAGTAGGTTGTTAAAATTAAAAAAGAGGTTGATTAGAAATTAATTTTCTTTCAGTAAAACATACTAATTCTTTTTAAAAATTATATGGTCCAATAGAGGAGATAGTCTTCTTCAAAACGGTATAATTTTTTTTTAAAAATAATTAAAAAAATTTTAAATAGTTGACGGCCCATGAAAACTATCAAATTCTGACATGTTTGACTTTAAAACATTATTACGAGAAAAATATACATTAAATTTTGAATTTTTTTTTCCATGCAGTAGATATTGAAGTTACCTATTTGGAAAAAAATAAATAGGGAGAAATGAATTTATTTTCAATTTATTTTTTGATGGCTAGTGAAGTCACTCTTTTCTAAAATTTTCAGCATTCCAAAATTTGTCCTTAAATTGAAAAAAAATAATGAAAACAATTTTTTTAAATTTTTTTAAAATTACAAGAATAAGCTTCATCAAAATTTCCACATTTCATTAGTTTACACCATTTTGAAATTCAAAACATAAAGACCACTTTTATGTGATCGAAGTTCAAATTCAATTTTTTTTTTTGCTATTGGTCGATTTTTTTATAAAGTGTGACACATGTTTGTGCTTTTACCCTTAATGGATATTGTTTTTCCTGTAATAAGTTCAGTCATATGGTTGTTCAGTGTAGAAGTAATTTAAAGTCAAAAGATTCATCATTCTCTGGTCAGTGTTTCAATTGCAAAAAGCATGGTCACAAATCAATTGAATGCAAAAATATGTCAAGTCACTCTATTAATGGAAGAAATGTTGAATGTTATGCATGTGGGAAGTTTGGGAATATTTCTAATCAATGCAGGATGAGAAGAAGCCAATGGAATGGAAAAAGGAACATTATGTGCTACAACTAGAATAAGTATGGTCATATTGCTAGATTTTGTAGAAACAAGAACACAAACAGAAGAGGTTTGGTATATGGAGATAGAAATATAGAGAAAAATGATAAAGGAAAAGAAAAGATAACTACAGATGATATCAGAGATCAGATGAAGAAGACATGGGTAAAGAAAAATGATTCTGACGCTGGAAATGGTTTTGTACTAGAACCTGCTTCCGGTAATTCTTCCCATAATTGATTTGAGGCCATTGGCCTAGGGGGAGTTTTACAACAAAATCTTTCCTCCCCTATCTATAGATGGTACTGGAATCCACAGGATAGTCAAGAAGATGTACTCACAGTGTACATAAGTTTTGGATGAATTTTACAAAGGAAATTCAGCAAATTTGTTGGTCTGCAAAAGATTTTTTTGTAGTCGTCTAAGAAAACAGAGTCTCTGAAAAACTTAGGTCAAATGCATTTATTGCGCATGTGTTAGCTATAAAAGTCAAGTCTGAGCCATCATTTGTCACTTTGAATTATCGAAGAGAAGAAGGAGAACACTCGACAAGTGGATTTCAGAGCAACAAAATTGAATTCATCAAAAAATCTTTGAAATTATCAGGTATTTCAAATCATTCTTGAATTCTTCATATAATTTGGTGTGTAGTTGCGAACTCTAAAACACAAAAAGAAAAATGGAACAAATTAAAGATTCAATCACATTGGATGAATACAATAGTGCAAAGATCATAATTTTGAGAAATTTATTGATTCCTGATGAATTAAAGCAATTGAGCGAAGACAAGCATGGAAATTTGGATATGTGGAATGAGTTTTCGTACCTTGAGAATACAAAATTCATAAAAATATTATTGACCATTGTAAGATAAGATTGGAAATTTTGAAGGACATTCTACCTGAAGAGATGATTGAGTGTAGCAAATAATCAATGGGCTCTGAAGACAAAGGCAAAGAAGAAGGTGAAATTATCTCTCACCTGAAGGAATAATTTAGACTATCCCTTGCCAAGCTTAAGAACAAAATGAATGAGTTGGGACAATGCATTAACTCAGCCACAAGAATCTACAACTATAATGTTCGTTGGCCCCATGTAGTCAACAATTACAAGGAAAAGTTGGATCAGATTGAGACAGAACTGAACGACATTGGAAAAAGCTTTGACATATATTAGGATCTGGATGGCATTATCAGAAGAAGAACCTAGGAGTTACAAACAACTCAAATGAAATTTCAACTACCCAAGAATTATCTTGTAGACACCTTTTGGAAGGTAAAAGACTTAATTGAGTGCAGGCTAGAGCAGCTAGTGGAAATTCTGCAAAATGGTGAAAAATTGGAAGAAGCAATCACAATTCCTGAATCTCTCATTGAGATTATCAACAAGACTTCAAAAAATAATAGCTTGATTATCAGCATTGGAATTGCAATTGATGGTTGGAAGAAGTTTCTTCTAGAAGTGAAGAAAAATAATAAGATAATTTTCTAAAGATAACAGCAAATTGTTTTCAAGTTTTTGAAATTTTGATCAAAGGAGAATAGTTGTAAGCATATATATGCTAAATTTTTGAAGAATTGATAATTTTGAACACATTTTTTGTCACTTTTTGTCAAATTTTTGGCATATGGAATCATAGATTTGTCACTAATGTCAAAGGGGGGGAGAATGTAGTGAGAAATGCCTTATAAGGGGAGACAATGCCTTGTGAATTTCAGGAGGAGAAAGTGCAGCAAGCAATTTGGCAATATACCTATAATGATTCTGACACTTAGTCATTTTTCACTAAGTGTTGCCATCAATGCCAAAGGGGGAGATTTTTGGGATATGGCTAAAGAGATTCGCTTGTAAGTGTTTTCATTGATGGCAACCCAAGTCATGCAACTCAAGTCTTGCATCCCATAGTGCAACACAATTTTGGCTCCTACTATCTAAACAAAGTAAAGAATAGGGGATCCAATAAAAGGCATAAATTTTGATCTAGTCATCCCACTAGATAGATATTTTTGGATGTGGATCTCTATGGAAGGTCTGTTAAGGATTTTAGTATCTTAGCACTATTGCGTACTCACTGGTAAGTGATCTACAAGATACAGTGCAGTAATTTGTTGATTATCTATGCTAGAAGGCTGACCTGAAAAAGATGGAATTCATGGATGTATAAGATGTAATTAATTATAAGTCTCCATGCTGGATTAAGTGTTATTTGGGTCCTCTCTTTGTCTTAAAAAAATTTGGAGGATGCACATAAAGATTTTGTGGTGGATCTGGCTGACAAGTTAAACTAAGTTAATGTTTTATGAAGCTAAATTTTGGATGAACAAGTCTTTGATTGTGGATATATATAAGAGATTGATTTTATCATTTAATGATGTGTGAAAGGTTTTCAAATATGAAGAAGTGTGAATTGCAAGATCTAGAAAAGCAATAATGTGAATTTGATCATAAGTGATGCAGAGAGCAGCAAAGAGTAGAACAGAGCAAAGCACAGTATGAAGTCAAAAAGAAGATCCTAAATAAGATCCATGAGCTTCACCAGAACTATTACCTTACATGATTAGATGCTATTATCTTAGTTCACCCTTCAGATGGTTCTAATCTAAATTTTGTAGGCAGTATGCCTTTCTCTTGTGAGCAGTGAGCTCTAGGCAGTACACATGAATGAAAGTGCATTCCTTTTGTAAACACTATATTTTATGTACTCAAATCATGGATTAATATCCACTGTGGTTTTTCCCCTAACTGGGTTTCCACACAAATAAATCTTTGTGTTGTGATGTTATGGATATTTACTTTTAATACATACATATTCTCTTAATGCAATGATTTCTTGTTTTGAATGGATGAAGTTCAAATATTGTTGAACACTTATTCATGCCCCTTCTCAGTGTTCCCTTGAGTCCAACACATTCCTTCCAAAAATTCATGTGAGCTTTGAAAATCTAGTGAGTACCTCACTAGCTTGTATATGGTACCACATTTTTCATACATGTCTACCAAAACATTTTTGTCAAACTCTTCACATTCCTTGTCCATGCTTCCATTTTTTGCATATCTTGCAATCATGGCATTCCACAAGAGCATATTTATTTAAGGCATTCCATCCAAAAATTCATGTGAGCTTTGACAAGCTAGTGAGCTTACTAGCTTGTCAATGTGGTAGCATTGATAAGGTAATTTTCTATTTGAAAAAATGCCTCATAGAAATGGGGGCTCATGGTGATGTACATCACCGTGAGCCCCCATTTCTATGAGGCATTTTTTCAAGCAGCCCACTACCTTGTCTATGGTACCAAATTTTGCATACATGTCTACCAAAACATTTTTGTCAACCAATTCACATGTCTTGTACCTATCTTGCAATAATGGAATGCCATGAGACCACATTTATTTAAGGCATTCCATCCATAAAATCATGTGAGCTTTGAAAAGCTAGTGAGGGTTGAATGAAATATATTTTATTTATTTGTATGGATTCATTTTTAGGAACTAATATTTGTCTCTTTATCATGCTATAGATAAAATTATTCATCATGCCAAGGAAATGATCAAGGATTAAATTGGCATAGGAAGAGACAAAAGATAAGAATGTATAGAAAGTAGCATGGATGAGGGAACATCGTGATAAGAATAAATTAGAATTGATTGAAAAAAATTCCAATTGAAAAGGAACCTCAACCATCAAAAATAGAAATGGAATTAGCGACACAAGAGAATGAATGTGAAAGTTTCATCCTAAGAGAGATTTGAATACCGTAGTTGGAGACACACCCTCTACCACAAGTGAATATGGAGGGACACCATCTACCACATCTCAAGTTGAGAGTACATCATCACTCACATTTTAGGAATGAGGTAAGATATCATTCCCATCTCAACCTCAAGGTATGTCATCTATTCCATCCTTGATCGAAGGTATGCCATCTAGCCCATCTCTTTTAAATATTGATGAAATTCCTAATGTTGAAATGAATGTACCCATCAGAACACCACCTAAAATTTTCCATAGAAAGAATTTTTTTTGATTAATATTGATGAGAATATTTTGTACCCAATGGAAGGTAAGATTCCACAACACACTTGTAGAAGATATGCTCATAAGATTTGGATATTGTTCTTTGAAAAGTTAAATGAGACCATAATATGTTAGATTTTTGTTGAAATGATGTGAAGTATAAAGTATAGGTCCATCATGAAGACTCTTGGTTTGAGAACATCAGATGCTTCAAGTGAAAAAACTATTCTAAAGAATCTAATGGATGCATATGAGAGTGTGGGTATGACCTCACATTCAGAAGATAGTAATTTCACACAATGTGTCATTGCATCGAATTTAGTAAGAATCAAACAAGGAAAGCTCATCTTATTAGAAATATGAGTCAACAATTGAGAATTAATAGAAAAACTTTATCAAGAGCCATTCAAATGCACTAAATAATTGAGGACACCAATTCACTAAATTATGGGCATTCTCGAGGAAACTCCCACAAAAAGATAAACTAGTTGTTGAAGCATTGAGATCACTAATTGAAGAATATTGGAAGAATAAAACAAGGGTGTCTCTAAATCAAAGGAATGTGGTAAGAAGGAGAATTGGTAGTTGAAACTGTGAGCCACATCCAAAGAATTTTTTAGATACGAATCAAACATAGTTTTTTCATAAATTGCTAGAGGTTTATCCTCAAATTAAAACATTTCAAAGATATTTTGAAATGCTTAAACCTTTTTATGTCAAGATAAATCATGCATGCACTACTTGTTGCTATAGAATACATATTGAATTTTCTAACCATTTTGATGTTTATCATTCTATATGTTTAGATTTGAATACTAACAATGTTTTGCAGGATTGTGGCATACATGCCCCACCAACATCGTCAAGATATTTCTTATCAAAAAAATTATGTTAAAGAGAGGAAGGCTAAATATTCTACAGGAAACTATGCTTGGATGACACATGTCAATATTGCGGTGGCTTGCAATGTGTGATTATAATCATAGTATAGGTTAAATACACTAGATCCTAATGAATTTAAGCATTGTCTAACCCCCTAAGCTACAATCCCAATGAGATGTTCAAAAGCTTCAAAAACTAAGAAACCATTAAACTAAGCATGAAATAAACATGAAGGCTTAAACGAAACCTAATATAAAACTTCAAACCTTATCCCATTGAGGGAGTGGTGTCGTATTGATATAGAATAATGACCCTTTCCTTATCCCTTGGATGAGATGAGTGATTAACCAAACTCCATTGTTGAAAAAATAAGCTAAAATTAATAAAAATGATGCTATGGGTGGATGAAAAAGATGAAAAATATTGATAATGGTGTAAGTATGAATAGAGATAATATTCAAATAGGCGACATAAATTTTCTCTTATGGAAGTGGATCCACTTCTCTCCAAATGGTGAAGCATTTATAGGAAAGAAAATGAAGAATCAATGGTCAAGATGGAATCAAGGGTGAAGACCTGGATCAAGGATTGTCATCAATGGATGAGAATCAACGATCACATGGATCAAAGAAAGCATCAAGGGCTCAGGATGACTCAAATGAACACACCTGGTAACAACTTTGAAAGTTTGGTAGGAAAGAATATTCCATTTTTGGAGCCAAATAGAATAATATTCCTTTGGAATATTCCCTATGCAAGTGGATGGGTGAGGAAAATTAGTAATTTTCTAATTAAAAATAAGTTTTAATTGTGTAAGTTGAGTGGAAAATAATTCTTATTAAATAATTATTTTATTTAATGAAAAGGGGATGCAAATGACATTTAATTAAATGATTTAGAATGTTTAATTAAATGAGAGGAGATAAGGGGGGTTTAAATTAGATAATTTCCATTATTCAATTAAACTAGATGAAATGTTAGTGCAAGAGGGTAGGTATTAACCTAATTATATTAATAGATGAAAATGATGAATTTAATTAAATAACTAGGCTTATTTAATCAAACAAGTTAAAAGAGGATGAATTTAAGGACGAAGCGATAGTATATCAGATCCAAGTGTGTAATACCATTTAGTACAATTTTAAGTGTCTACAAAATGTATGCCAATATGTGAACATATGGAAAGCACACTTGTAGTTGGAAAGGAACTAGTAGAGTTCAACAAGTATAAGAATAGTGGCCTACAGTACAAAAGATGGAAATCAAGCAAAAAAGTGTGATTTGGTTATTCAAAATATTTCAGTATATCATTTTATGTCTACATTTCATGATAGTATAGTGTATGAGTATGCAAGGCATACCTATAGAGATTGATGGTTGGACTTACAATTCAAGTTATGTACGAATGCCTTTCTAGTTGGTAGCATAGTTTTAGTGGTCAACTTTGTAGAGAACTACACGCTACAACCACAACATGAGGTGCAATCACAATATTACAACTCCACAAAAATTTCTATATTTGTTCACATAACATTCATTCGTATAGCTTATAGTATAGAGGATAACAGGAAGGTATTGAGGGAGTACCACTTTTACATTAGTGATAATCATACACATTCTCTAGAGTTCGTGCACAATTGCTTTCAATTGTTCTAAAGTGATTTGGCTAGGAGGGGCATAACATGAAGTCAACATATAATATGGCCAAATAACTATGCATCATAGTTCAAGAACTCATGGATGTTCTATTGGTTGAGTAGGATGCATGTTATTACAAGTTTTCAACATATGTGGAGCTATTCTAACGTCGAGCATGGAAAGGGGGAGCATGATGGTGCAGGACCATGTATCAAAAGAGCATTAGCATGAGAAGAGTTAAAGTATAAAGACACTGTAAAGTTGATAGATGTAAAAACTGATGGAGACTAAAAATTTTGGCCAAAATTTTGCAAAAGTGATGAGGAAATGGACTACAACACTCAAAAATGCATTTGTAAAAACTACCTCAGTGGCCCATTTTGAAAAATCATAAAATGAATCTAGTAAAATTTCACACAAAATCACCTTGTAATCATGTGTATCTGACGTATGGGGATGTGCACACCAGATTTCAGCTTCCTACGATCTGATTTGATAGAGTTTCAAATGGACAAGTTGAAAGGTTCTACGAAGGTTTGTTGTCTACACAGAAAATCTATTAAAGTGACCAACTTTGGAGGACAATATTAGGAAACTAAAAGAGTTTCATGAAAAACCAATTGGTGCTTTATATTCTCCCCATCTCAATGTGCATGTAAATTTTCAAAGCTTCAAGACATCATTTGATATTTTTCCAAAATCAAAACCAAATGGGTTTTACCTAGTTTGAAGATTGCACTTCAAAAACAGCTACAAAAGGGTCAACTTTGATGCTTGATATTTGGTGAAGAGAAAATAAAATTATGAAAAACCCATTTTCCTACACGTTCATGTGAGCTAAATGAACCAATCCCCGGGATGGAAGCTTCTAAGAATCAGATCTAATATTTTTTCAAAGAGGCAAGTTGATGAGTTTCAATTGAGTTTGGCAGTGGCAGTTTTCAAAAAATGTTGAATAAGCAACTTTGAGCATTAACAATTTAGAATACTAATCATTTCATACAAAACCATTTTTCATCTATGCTCTCCTATCATAACTCAACATTCTGGTGTATTTTCATGGCTCTGGGAGAAGTTTTGATCAATTTTCCAAGGCGATTTTGGAGGCAATTTAATATGTTTTTGTCATAGTGTAAAATGTCAGGAAATGAATTTTGATGAATACCCACTTGAGTTTAAGGCATGGGTTTTGATGGAATAATTATGAAAATTGAAGTATCATGAGATTCAATTATTTTTGGATGTGCCAAGGGAAATGAGGATTGAGGAACCTATCATATATATTAGGATGCAACAAACCATTTAAGTTGGATTTTGTGTATGAGTTAGATCTTATCGCATTGCTTGGAGATAATATATACAATTTTGGAGAACTATTGGCTCATACAATAGTGAAAATTCTTCTGGAAATAATTATATCAAGATTCATGTTGCAAGTAATGGTCATACAAAAAGGTCCCATCATAAGGCATAAAATGAAAGTTATGCCTTCATCATTTCAATTGAACTTTCAATTACATCACATTGCAATGCTAATTTTGATCAAAAGAGTATATACATACCACAATCCTATAAAACTAATGTGGGTACCAAGGGTATCTTATCTCTCTTCAAGCCACAAATCAATAATGAGGATAGCCTAGAACACACTTAGGGGTTGCCAAGAGTATATATGCAAAACATGAAGTAATGAGGTGACAATTTTGAAGAGTCTAAATCAAATTCTATTGATTGCAATCACCAGTGAAAGAAAAAAAATGAATAAGGTGAAAGATATGTTGCACATGAGTAATAATGCCTCTAGGGAGTTACTTATAAAATAAATAAGAAAAATAGTCAATGGAGTTCTTGAGGAAATCATCAATTGAGATAAGATAAAGAATTTGACTATAGAAATGCTTCAAATACGTGATTGAGATGAAGGACCAATACATGTGTTGCAGTTACATTCCAAACTAAAATGAGATCCATGGATTGACAGTGTGAATAACTCTACATAAGGGTGCACCCCACTTAATCATAAATGAACTTTGAAGAAAAATAGCTCAAGCAATTCATTCTTTGGTTACAGTTCCTTTGAGATTGTTTCAAAAGAACCAATACAAAGTAATCAGGATTCTTTCTTGAGGGAGATATATTAAATATTGATGATGAAAAAAGAACGGTTGCCACCATAGAAAGCTAGGTCTCTTTCAAGTTGAAAATATAAAGATTGATGATAGCAATAAATGAGAATGGCTCTTCTGTACATTTCAATTTTGGAGGACTACAATTGGAGATCATTCAAACTATTTTATCAGGAAAAGATTGTTTTTGACTCAAGCAAATAGGAGGATCCACACATCCACATTGATAGGAGCTATGTAACTTGTTTGAATGGACATTACTGATGAAGCAGATATAAAGCATGTTGATAAAATTGATGAAGAATGAGAAGTGGATCATTCTCTGCAATGAGGTTGATGATTTTAAGTCGTATCATCTCTAAGGATACATAGTAATCACAATTGGAGTATATATATACAACATTTACAATGACAAGAACATAGCATCTCATGATTTCTCTAATGGTAATAGTAATTAACATTAAGATAAAAGGCAAGAGATGTTCAATATCTTAAAATTCAAAGATGCCTAAGAAGGTGTGACTGCCATGTCACCTTTGACAAATAAAGCCTTAAACCTGCCACCATATTTGTCAATGAAATGGATTGAACACAAAGTACTTACAGGTATGAAGATGAAGTGATCTGGTGAAGAATATTTAGCCCTTCCAAAACTTCATATGTCATTACTCAACAATAGGCAATTCATGATCATATTCCACATAATTGGGTTGTGATATTAAAAAGGACAATGAAGAGTGCCATAGAGATATTCAAGAACTTGATGCTTATTTCGAATAAGTTGGATGATATATCATACCTCATTATTGCACAAAAGATAGCAGTGAATATGCCATGAATTGTGTTATGGAAGTAGTCCATGCATACAAAGCATATGATTAAATGCTTTGATCAATAGATTAAGGAAACTGCTCGAGTAATTGGATAGATGCTACAATTTTTCTTTTAATAGAACCTAGAATATTTGTATCCTTGTTGGAATGTGAAGGCTTGTATGTACTTGTTCTCATTTTGAGGGTGTATTCAATACCTTCACATCGATATCACTTTGGGCGGAAGGTGTTGCAGAGATAGTAAGCAAGGATTGTCATCAAGTGCAAATCTTGATGGTTTCAAATTATGACTTCTACCTATTATGTCCCATTCACAATTCAATACAAGAGAGAAGAAGATGTCATTCACCATTTGAAAATATTGTTAGAGGATCTTATAATGGTAACACATGTCGGATAGAGGGTATGTTGGTATATGTATTCAAGTAATGAACCAGATGCCTATGATAGACCCGATGGAGGCGGTGGAACCAAATATCAAAGTGTAGATCTTATTGAGAATGTCACCAAGAATCTCTGTAACAATAGAAACCCTAAAATCAGCAATGCAAAATGAAACCTTATTGGAAGGAGATTAAATATCAATGGAAGTTAATTTTGAGTCCTCCTATTACAATGATAATGCATAGAACAATCCATCGGAAATACATGTACTATCAGAGTAAATTTCTCAAGTCTCTCTGATTAAAAGGGTTACATCGATGAGGCTTTTCAGGGAGAGTCTCACTGATATCCCAACAAGCTTACTTCATTGGTGTGAAAATTGATATCGACATAAGTTATTTGAAGTCTCTCGATAAATTAATGTTACCCCGATATGTGAATACATATGGTCAATGTGCAAACAAAATATTGAATGAAATGTAATTATAGTGGAAAACAATAGAACTTTGAGAAATATAAATTTCATTTTTTTCCGAGCGGATTTTAAGGTGGATGATTATTTTACCCATGGAAGGCATACAGGTAAAATTTATAAAAAATTTGCATTGGGAAGTGAAATAATCAGGTAATTATTTTACATCTTAGTTATGTGAAAGTGCAATTATTTACGAAGGAGGTGAAAAGATGTGAAGAGATGAGTAAATTACTCTAATCAAAATGTATATTTTGGGTAAAATGAAATAAAACATTTCCACTAGAGAAGTTAAACAATGGGTGATTATTTTACTCAACTAATTTAATGAGAGGAAATGCAACGCAAAGGTACAACAAAGGGGAAGTTGATAACTATTATTTTTTTCAAAAGAAAAAAAAGATAAAGATTAAAATATTTAATTTTTCGAAGGAAATTAATTAAATATTTTTGTCAAAGAGGAAGAATACTGAAGACATGCAACAAATAGATACGTAGGGTCATAACCCTAAAAATACAATGTATATATGTAAGATGAAATAAAATCAAGGGGAAGAAGTAGTAGGTTAGAAAATTACTACTAGTTGGATAAGTTGATCAGTTGCCTCAACAGAACATCATGCTATGTATTGCAAAATATTTTGAAGTAATATAATGGACAAGAAGGCTTAATTTGGTGATCTAATTATGGTGTCAATTGTTTGTTGAATTAATTGAAAATATTATCTAGTTGTCTCCACGGTTGAAATTTCCTTATTATTTACATTGATGTATCAAGTATATATTCAATTTATCAAGGCACATTTTTTGTTCTTGTATGGTTTAGTTAACTGGCTCCTTTAAGTAAGGATTAAATTATTTTAATTAATCATAGTAATTTGGAAAAGGTCATTTGGATCGATAAGAAGAACTTGGTAATTGCATTCTTGCACATTTATGCCAGTCATAAACTTCTAAAAGTGTCAAAAAATTTGAATTGTAGCTAGCAAGTAGTTCACACATCATTCACCTCTTGACTCCATTAGCCCAACCGGAGTAGGCATTGGTCATACCCATTTCATTTTGGAATTTTATAAAATATTATTCATACATTCATATTTTGAATTTTAGTAGGAGAAGTTAGTTAGCCTTCATCTATCCCACACTATTTTCCTTTTGTGGATAGATCCATCAATTCAACCAAATCATGCATTCCTCTAATCTATTCCATTATAAAGGTCTAACCACCTAGGTCTCACAGAGCATGAAGTGCAGGGAGATATCAACCGAATAGGTTATATCCATTCATTGGTTCAAGACCATTGCAATTTTGATCATAGAGCCTGACATCCTCTTAGGATTTGTAACCTAAATTTTTGAGACCCAACAAAACCAATCATTGAGTGGTGTAATGCTTCAATGGGTCTAGGTAATGAAGGTAAATCTTCAATTTGTAGATTTTTTGATTGCTAGATGATACTAACATTGTAACATATAAGGATTGTTGTACAATGATAGGATCAAGTGAGATACATTCTTTCCTTAGCTCAAACGTACGTTCATGTAGTATCCATACATGAAAGATGGCATGCTTTTCTTCTTCATGTACAATTCAAGCCTAGAATGAGTGTGAGTCAAAGGAGTGGGTTGAAAAATGGTGGTTAAGTTATCTTAGCCCACTTCACACATATCAATCTCTGACGGTATTGGAGATGACATAGATGGAATCATCAATTGACTTTGACAACATATTAGATCTAGTTTAACCAGGTAATATATCTACTTGGGGGCCAAAAAGTGGCCAAAATTTCAAAAATCATTTGATAGACTATAATGTGATCTGTAAAGAGAGTGCACTATAACGTGAGTGTGCTATAATGTGAGCACATTATAATGTGAGTGCGCTATAACATGAGCATACTATAATGTGAGTGTGATATAATGTGAGTGTGCTATAACGTGAGTGCACTATAACATGAGTGTGTTATAATGCAAGCATGCTATAATGTGAATGTGCTATAATGTGAGTGCTCTATAACATGCTCACATTATGGCTTGGTGTGATCAAGTCAAAGGCTCAGTCACATCAAGCCTATAACACAAGTATGTTATAATGTTCTCACACTATAATACAATTGTATTATAGCGCATTAAAAAAAAAAAAGGTTAACAAATTCATTTGTATTGCGACTATGCTTTTTGCTACCCACGGCCAAAACCCCTTATTTTGCACACTCGCATTCTGGAAGCCGATTATCTTACATTTTCTTCATCATTTTGTTGTAATTTTGTTGCTAGGATATTTCCACATTGATGGGGAGGTTGAACAAGTAAGGATTGTTTGTTTTTGTTGTGAATTTGTTGTTAAATAGGTAGTTTTAGGTTGCTTTTGATATTCATTTGTTTAATTTGTAGGAAATGTTAATGAACCTAAAAATCCTCATGAAAATATTGCACAACCACTACAAGAAGCACCTGAAAAAAATCCTCAACAACCACAACAACAATCTCCTCCACCAATTCCTCAACATCCTCTTGGCACTCACCAAAATTTAATGGGGCTGATTGAAAATAATAAAAAGCAGATTGAGGAGTTAATCACAAGGTTGAATGATCCAATAAGTTCAACCATGGAAAGAAGAACACTTACAAGTTCACTTAAAAAAATGTTAAAACATTTAGATTCAATCAAAAAACAATTAAGTGGTTTGGTTGATAGGAGGTAAGCGGCTAGGAATTTTTACACAGATAAATAATCATATAAAGAAGTAAACTATGAAAAAATTACAAAATATGCTTTGTGCTCATTATTCACTAACCCACGCACAAATCAAAATCTTGACCTTAATGCCAGGAGGTTTCCTATCCATTGGTACCACCACCAAGGGATTAGTAACTATTTTTAGGATAGGTGGTACATGGTTTTTGACTATCCACCATGCAACAATTGTGAAGTCCCCCAATATTTCTTGAGGAAACTCTACTGTGATTTCATCCTCAAAAAATACCTAATTATTTTGACATGAGGGAATTTCAAGGGAGAGGTGGGGGGTCAACACAAGATAGACTTGGTGCATGATTGAATCCTCAGCAACAAGTGAGATTATCTCTCACTAGACTAGCCTGTGAGCATGTCGTTATCCCTTCTATTATGAAGGAGAGTGTTGAGGTAGACACTTTATAGTCTATCAACTATTTGACCCATTGTATCATCTACCATGCCAGTCCTATAGTACAACACCATCTAAGGGAGTCTTTGAGTGGTAGGGTTCCACCCCATTTGTGTCATTTTTATGGTTTGACTTGTACATATGACCCCATAGACACTCAGGATGCTTCTACGTAGGATACATCTGCAACTACAGAGATAGTGAAGGCAACTAAATTTTTGAATGAGACTTTTGGAATCAATACTTAGGTAAATGTTAGCATGTTTATTGAATTTAATTTACTAAATTTCATTTTTGAAATGAAAGATTAACTAATTTAGTTTTATGATTATAATAAAATTTTAGGGTCACAGTGTTGATACTGGATACACTAGCCCTCCACCTATTTATTACTCTATTGCATCTACTGCTGAGGTATGTAACTAGTAAAAAATTATAAATTTATTACATGTGAACAACATTGTTATATGAATGGTATTCTAATATTTGATTTTGGATGTTGAATAGGCTAATATTGGAGGCATCATGGGAACACCTCCCAATTCTAGTGGAGTTGTACAAACCTTCACGCAAGTAATAGAATAAAGAATTTAACTAATGAATTGTACTTATATTTTTTTAGTTTATATTCATATCATTGATTACATTGCATTGCATATCTTTCAAACTCAAAGAATTACTTCACATTGCATAACTAATAACTAGATGTTGATAGATGACAAAATTTCAATATAATATAGTTTTTTAGAAATTCAACATAAGTAGTGATGCAATTACTTCACATAGCATAAGTAATAACTAGGAGAAGCTACCAATTGCATTTTATTTTCATGGAATTCCATGAGACCACTTTTTATTGAGGAATTTTTTCAAACAGTTCACTACCTTGTCTATGCTATGGATGCTTGGAAGAAATAATTGAAAGAATAATAGTAAGCAATAGCATAGACAAGGCAATGAGTTGTTTGAAAAAATGCCTCAAATAAATGTGGTCTTATGGTGATGTACATCACCATGAGACCCAATTTATTTGAGGCGTTTTTTCAAATAGCTCACCGCCTTTTCTATGCTACCACATTTTCTATACATGTCTACCAATTTTTTTTTATCAAACAGTTCACTTCCTTACTGCTATGGCTAAAAGCCTAAAAAAATGTGCTTTCCAACAAACTATGGATTCTTGGAAAAAAATATATCAAAGCATAATAGTAAGCAATAGCATAGACAAGGTAGTGAGTAGTTTGAAAAAATGCCTCAAAGAAATGTGGTCTCATGGTGATGGAATGCCATTCCATCACCATTAGATCATATTTCTTTGAGGAATTTTTCAAATAGATCACCACCTTTTCTATGCTACCACATTTTCCATACACGTCTACCAAAGCATTTAATGAATATACTCACTTGCTCCTATGGCTAAAATCATAAATTAGGTGCTTTCCAAAAAACTACGGATGCTTGGAAAAAATCTATCAAAGTATAATAGTAAGCAATGGCATAGACAAGGTAGTGAGTAGTTTGAAAAAATGCCTCAAAGAAATATGGTCTCATGTTGATGGAATGCCATTGCATCACCATGAGACCATATTTCTTTGAGGAATTTTTTCAAATAGCTCACCACCTTTTCTATGCCACCATATTTTCCATACATTTCTACCAAAGAAATTTATCAAACAACTCACTTCCTCGCTGCTATGTCTAGAAGCCTAAACTAGTTATTTTCTAACAAACTGTGGATGCTTGGAAAAAATCTATCAAAGCATAATAGTAAGCAATATCATAGTCAAGGCAATGAGTAGTTTCAAAAAATGACTTGAAGTAATGTGGTCTCATGGTGATGGAATTCCATTCCATCACCATGAGACCACATTTATTTGAGGAATTTTTTCAAATAACTCATTGCTTGAAGAATAGAAACCAAGCCTTTAGCCAAAATTCCCCTCCAAGTTCTTTTCAAGGTCCTCATCCTCATCCTCAATTTACCAATCCATGAAACCTTCCAAATTTTATTACACATGTTCATATCCCCAGCCCTCCCTCTTCATGTCATGATTACCCTCCATCTCATAACCAAGACCACACTATACCATCCACCCCATCCCAACATAATACCATAGAGAAGGCAATGAAATTTTTGAAAAAATGCCTCAAATAAATTCATTCTCATGGTGATGGAATGCCATGACACATTTGTTTTTAATAGCATTCCATCACCATAAGACCACATTTCTTTGAGGCATTTTTTCAAACAGTTCATTGTATTCTCTATGCTACCACAATTTTCGTACATTTCTACCAATGAATTTTATCAAGCAATTCACCACCTTGCTGCTATGGATAAAATCCTAAAACAAGCACTTTCAAAAAATCTATGGATAGGTCAAATAATAAGCATGATAGTCAAAAATATATAATTCAATAAGTACTCAAGATTTTGTTCATTATCTCATACATTAAAAGCCATGACATGCATCACTATTATAGTTTTCGTGATTGAATAATTTGTTGTTTTATTTTTAAATGTTGGAAGCAGATACACCTCCACATGTTCATAGGGAAATGGAGCTTGGTGTTTCTTCTACTATAGACTCCTCGATGCCTCTCACAGAGGTATGAGGCAGATTGCTAAATTTAAATTTATATTCGTTGTTATAGTTGTTAGTGAAAATTCAAACCATTATTGATTCATAGTTTAATTTCTCTTTGGATGGTTTCTATAGCAATTCAACACACCACAACATGGACATGCAAATATTTCCCTCAAGGAGAGTGATCATCTAGTGGCAATAAGTGATTATTTTGTTAAATATATCATTTTTTTATAATATAAATTCTATATATTAATGTCTTTACTTGCTATTGTAAAAAATAAAGCTTGACCAGGAACTAAACCCTAGGAGGAGCACTCCTCGACCTAAAAATAAATGAGTGACATAATTATCACCATTTGGTTGACAAGAAAAAGGTAAATTTATTTTGAGTATGGAGAGCATTGAATTTTGATTCTAGAGCCCTTTGTTTTATGCCTATTTTTTATTTTTGTACATACTTTGTATTGCATATATTTGACATTGTATGCCTATATGGAATTCTCATAATCCTATATGGCTATTTTGTATATATTTAATACTTATAACAAAATATATTGGTGTATGCCTACATGGCTATTTGGTTAATACAAATATTTTTTATTGATGGTGTCTATATTTGCATTATAAATCCACAGTTCAATAGATACGAGTCATGTGTATTCCAATGTATACTTTGTGACTTACGTGTTTTCATGTGTATACCTTTTATTCATGCATATACTTTTTAATAATTTGTGTATAGTATGTATTCATGTGTATACTTCAAGGCTTGTGTATTTGAGTACTTTTGTTTTACTTATTCACATATTAATTGGTTACCCCTAGCATTGATCATTTTTGTCCTTCATGGTTTGTCTTGAATATTTATTGATTGATGCTAAACAACTTCAACATTTCTAGGAATTCTAGTAGAGTTACAAATTAAAAAATTGCACAAATTAAAAAGAAAAGATTAACTATAAATAAATGCATTGATTGTTAACTTGAAAATTGCTTAAGAATGAGTATAATATATATATCAAGAGATGAGCCTTCTAGAATGGGAACTGCCAACTAGAAAATAGGCATGTAACTCCATGCAAGATTTCACAATTAAGAAATCATTTTCCTAAAAATCTAACTATACACATCTAAAAATGGTCATGGTTAATCAAACCTAGTAATTAATTAAATATGAATTATTTAATTAATATTCTTAAGTCATCTACATATAAATAAATTTAATTATTTATTTATATTGTTCATGTAGACACCGAAAATTGGTCTAGGCCTACGAACACCACTTTCGACATAATTTTCTATTATCCATGGTCATGATTAAAAAATATTTATTATTTAATTACCCTTTCTAATACATTTTCCTCTATTAATTAAATACCCCTTTTTAATTAATTCATTAATTCATTATTAATCTTTATTCAACTTGATTAATTAAATAAATTATATTTATTTAATTATGTTGCAAACTAATTAATTCTTCCCCCTTTATCTATCAATTAAATAATTTATTATTTAATTACCCCTTTATCATAATTTTCCAACTATAATTAAATATCTTTATTTAATTATTCATTTGACCCCCATTATCTATAATTACATATTTACTATTTAATTATTTATCTTATCCCTTTCAAATAGTCAAATTAAATAAATAAACTTTATTTATTTAATTGAAGTCTCTTATTTTCGAATGTTGAATTAAATTAACATTTAATTCACATTTAATTCATTTATGTCACATTCCTCTGTTAATCAGTTATCTAATCATCCACTTACCTTCTGACTTGAGATCTATTTTTAGTTCTCCAGTTATCTCTGAATTCAACTGTTGATCATCTCTGCAAGAAGACTCTCTGTCACAACTAGTTGATTATCTAGTTCTAACTCATATGCATGTATGCTTTTATTAATGAAATATTTTTATTTAATTGATTAACTCAAGTTTGCATTCGAATGCATTATTATTCAACTTCTAGCTTTGTCTTTGAAATTCAAAGTCTATTTCTTCTATTTTTCGAAGATTCTTAACTGAAGATTAAGATCTTGTTCTATCTGCAGTCTTTTCTGAACTCGTGTTCTAACTTGCATTCTAACTCACATTATATCTGACATGAAACTCACATCGCATGGAATTCATCAATCTCATCCGCCGATCTCTCTTTCAATCTGAGCCAATCATTTTGAAAACACAAAATCTATAAAATGGCCTATCATTATCATTATTCCTCCTCCCGAAATCATTCATTTTTTAGAAGAGAGACTATTCTTCAATATTTTTCTTAGACACTCGACAAAGCTATACTTGCATTCAAACAAAGAAATCTAAGGGCAAGAATACTAAAAAGGAAAAATGGAGAAGAAAAATCAAGATAATTCAAAGGGATGAATGCATATTCGGTGAGAGCGTTCCATTAAATTGTTTAGTTTTATTTAGTTTATTTCCTTGTTCTTTGTTGTTAGATTTTAGATTATTGTTTAGACTAAGATTTAACTTTGTTATTCTAGTTTGCAGAAAAATCTATCATGTTACATTTGGTGAACCTGACGTGAACACGCTTCAAAATCTGCACATATTTTTGTCTTTCTGTTTTTCCATTTTTTGTTCTTTTTTGCAGGTTTTCCGTATGGTGCACCGCATCTATTCCGCAAAATGATGCATCTGTGAAAAAAAGTGACGCATCTTCCATCACAAACTCCATCCGCCTATCAACAAAATTCATGAACCGCATCTTCCTGTCAACAATTGAACTGCATTTGTGGCTCCAAAAGCCACATCTGCCCGGTAATAATTTTCCTTCTTTTAGTCATTTTCGTACATCCATATTTTTAGTTTCTGCTTTTTGGGTTGTTTTTATTTTTGCTAATGTTTATTTCAGTTGTGTTTAGGGGGAATAACATAGTGTTTGTAGGACAAAGCTTTGAAGACAATTAAAACCAAACATAATTTTCTGCAAGACGAAAGCTGAAGAACAATGAACTACTGATAAATTTGCATGCAGGACCTAATGCCTTTGTGTCAATTTATTTATTTAAGCAAGATTTTGTTTGGTAGATAGATAATCATTGTGTGGGTTTAAAAGGAATTTCTTGTTTGATAGATAGACAATTGTCATTTGGATTAAAAAGAACCTCTGTCTTTTTTGTCTAGTGCTTTGCATGCATTTGTAACCCTTACAATTCAGTACACCGAAGTATCCTCTCCCCTTGTGCAGTCATACGATCCTAGGTGTAAGAGAAATGGTTACTGACTCTAGAACTTGGGCCTATCTTGGTGGGAAAAAGTACTCACCCCAAGATGACTCAGACCGATAGGACGCTAAAGCCAAGTGACATCCAACCGGTCTATAAAAGAGGATTCTTGGGAAAAGCCCATGAATCACGTGCACTATTTCGACGAGATGGATAGAAATAGACTCTCGTCGATGTTGGATAGTGTCCCACAAATGTAATGCCCTTATTAAAAACCTTATTGTAGAGTTACCAAAATCCTACCTACTTGTTGGCGCAGCAGGGTTGGCCCTGTGAAGCCGTCTTATATTCTTACAGTTTATGTGTGGAAATGAAATGTATGCCATGGGAGTTTTATGGATACAGTAGCTTGGCTACCCATTATAGGTGAGTGTCATGGAGGGGAGCCAGTGGGGTCAAGCTACTAGTCATTCACCATAAATATGCATAGCTGGAGAAATCCAAATAAGAATTCAACAAGTATTGTCTTAAAAGCCTAGGTTGTAAATTTTTTTGAGTCTTAATAGTCCTTACATCACAAAAATTAAAAATACATTGATTGTTGTGTTTTTTCTTTGTTGTATTCGTCAAAATCTTGATCAAACAACCAAAAGTTAGTCAATAACTTTCGGGAAAATTTCAACTTTTGAGAAATTTTCAACTCTCAAAAAATTGAGTCACATTTATCAGTTTAATCGCTGCATGTGTATTAGCAAGTCACATCTGTTAGGGGAAAAGCCACATCTGGCTATCAAAACATTCACTTTTCATAGTCTGCATGTCACGAGTTGCAACTGTCACATTCTGAATCGCATGTGTGCATGCAAACCGCATCTATCAGTCTTCAAGCCACATGTGTACCGGTAAACCACATTTTTCATAGGAAAAACCGCAACTGTCAGAAAAATCACATGCATTATCAAAAAACCACAACTATCAGAAAAACCACATGTATTATCAAAAAACTGCATTTGTCAGAAACTGAACTGTAACTGTTTGGTGAACCGCATTTTCCTGTCAACAGAAAACATTGAAAACCGTGAGTTGAGTTTGAAACATCATTGTCAATATTTGCTTTAGGTTCTTAAGATCAACCTTGCATTAGAAACTGGTAAATTTTGCTCAAAAACCTTGCATCATTAGGTATCATATACATCTTGGTCACAGTAAACGTCATAGTCATAGTCATCCTAAGTCACATGCATATATATACTTCCTAGGAAATTTCATATCGTAGAAATAGAGATAACTTTCCTCATCATTGGAAATGTTCATGTTTCGATTTGTCACGATCATTGAACCTTGTCACTTTAGTCCCATTTAGTGAATCTTTTCAGCTCAACACTCTAGTTTGAAAAATTCACCTTATCAACTGTCCTCGCCATCCAATCAGGTTCCTTGGTCAAAAACAAATCTTTGCATGCATTTACTCCATTAGATGGTAGGTTATACTCGTCTTAGGCTCATTTATCATCATAATCTACTCGAGATTTTCTATATTGTCCATCATATCATACGTCATCTTAGTATACATCTTTTTAGGACCATTTTAGCAACGTTATTTAGTGTCAAAAAATCTAAAAACATAGACATAGGTCATAGTAGTTTTTAGACATAGTCTACATTACCCATTTTGAGCAACTTTTTCATGGTCGAAACAAGGTCCAAAAAGAAACACAAAGCAATGACAAACCCCAACGAATTTATCAATCCGTTCAAAAACCAACTGCCAGGAAGCAAATGCCCACACAAGCCTTTACTTGAAAAACATATCACTAGAGACACACATGGGTAGATTTACATAGAAGACATAGATGCAGCAGTTCAAGATCCTGAGTTTGAATCCTTCATGGATGAGTGTTTGGCAAATGATCCATGATGCTATCTAGAAAAGTTGCTAGTAGAAGGTGCCAAACTACCACCGGGATTTAATATTCATACTTTGACGACACAATCTACTCAACCAACACAAACTGCGACATCAATTGTGTCTATTCCCCAAATTACCACAGCGATACCAACAAGTGTATCTACTCAAATATCGTCAATTGTAAGAAAAATACCTTTCAATGTCACACAAGGTTTACAATTTATTGTGGGGGCAACTTCCTCCAACCCCTTTGGCACCAAAACTACTAGTAAGAGATCCAAAGTTGGCGGAAATATACCAATACCAAATCAGACCGTTCAGACAACAAGCATTCCTATACAAACTCAGACCATTCAAATAGGGAATATCCCTATACCAAATTAGTACATCCTAATAGGATATATTCCCTCACCAAATCACAACCTGTCACAAAACATGGTGTACCAGAACACCTACATTGATCCAAATAACACAAACACCATGTCCTTGACACAAGTCGAAATCCTTCAAAACCAAATGCAAACTCTTCAACAAAAGATAGATGACATGTCTATGTCAGGCAAACAAACTATATCAGCACAAGACCTATGTCCATGTCCATTCGACAAAGCACTCTATATGACACCTTTCCCCCATGGATACATTATACCAAATTTGCTTAAGTATAATGGGAGGAAGAATCCTTTAGAACATATTAGAGAATTCTGAACAACATGCATGGACATATCATATGACCCCACTTACTTGATGGACCTATTTCCACGAACCCTCATAGGGATAGCGTTGGAATGGTTTTCCAAATTGCCATACGGTATACGATCCTGGGGGGGATTAGCTAAAAATTTTGTCCAACATTTTTCCTTTAACATACACAATGAAGTAACCATAGCAACCTTGTGCCACATGAAACAAGAAGATGGCGATACCTTCATCAATTTCTTCCAGAGATGGAGAAGTCTAGCTAGTCATTGTCCCATCGAAATACCTGAAAAAAAAAAGGTCACTATCTTCCTCGAAAACATCAACCCCAAACTGAGAGGTAACTTACGGGTACATTGTTGCACTTCATTCCTTGACTTGGTACAAAAGGGGATCATCCTTGAAAAGGGCCTTATTGACAAAGGCGAAATCAAAGCACCAGGCAAGAGCCCAATTGTCCAACATCTAAATGTGTCGAATGATAGAAACAAGTTCTGGTCTAGGAACAAGAATGTCATGAATGATGGCATTGTGGATGCTAACATACATACTGGACCGGTTATCACACTTAGAGGATACAACCAACAAGAAGACATGATGAACAGTCTAGATCAAATGGCTAACTATGTCTAGAACTCGCAACAAAGACCCCAAAGGAGATTTCTCACGTGATAATTTACACCTTTAGGGCAACCAATCGGGGTAGTCTTCAAAGAATTGGTCAAACATAATCTTATCAAACCTTTGGAACCAAGAGAGTATGATCCTGGACAGTTCAAACCCTCATGGTGGGACAATAACACTTTCTGTGACTATCATCGAACGAAAGGGAACAACCTCCAACAATGTCACCAATTAAAGAATATCATTCAAGAATTTGTTGAAAATAGATCCATAGAGGTAAACGGACAAAAAAATACTAAAAACAATGATCATAAGGTCTTCACAGACCCTTTTTATGACCACACAAAAGGAAATGCCTCTGGTTTGGGAACCAAGAACAATCCCTCTGCCAATTACACCAACTCCAAATATGACTATGGGAAAGGAAAGACCAAATATAGCCTCCGAGCCACACACGAACATGTTGATACTATAATCATCAAGAAGCACCCAGAATGTAATGTGAACACATGCAAGACTAAAATAGTTATTCCAGGTCCTTCTTCTGAACCACCTACACAGAGGACCAAGTATAGATACAATCTTATCGATCAATAGAGAGAAAATCATGTACAAATATCTATCTTGGAACTATTGACTTTGTCACCAGAACACCGAGCCATACTTGACAAAGCATTACATAACACTATTGTTCCCATGGACTTGGATGTCAATCACTTCAAATAAATGGTAGGATATTTGACCAACTCACATCATGCCACATTTTCTCAACAAGACTACTCCACCGAAAATTTTGATCACAATGACCCATTACATCTTGAAGTCCTAGTCCATCAAACCAGAGTCAGATGAGTCTTGGTAGACGGAGGCGTAGGTTTGAACCTGTGTACCCTAAAATTGGTTAAGGCATTAGTATTCTCAGAAGACTATGTAGACACTTCTAAGAGTATAGTCATCAAGGCTTATGATGATGAGGAAAGGTGATCCAAAGGAGTCATCATGCTCCCTATCAGAATTGGCCTAGTGATCATGAACACCAGCTTCCAAGTCTTGGATCTCACCCTTCCATATAACTTGTTGTTAGGTAGACCTTGGGTACATGTAATGAGAGCCATCCCTTCAACATACCACCAATGTCTTAAGTTCCCGTCTAATGGCACAAAGATCACTATTGACGGTGATCCAGATCCTTTCCAATATTGTACAAGCCTAAGGGACCTTCCACGATGACAAGTACCTATTAACCAAGAAGCCTCATCATCCACTTTATCCCAATACGTTGACCCATCACGTCTCACTAAGTCCATTTCATTCAAACCACCATCATCCACTCCTAAACTCAAGATCCAAGATAGGGGTTGTGGAGAATATAATATAAAGGCATTATACTACGTTAGTCAAATGATTCCACCTAAGGCATATGGCCTACCCATGGCAGATAGAAGACAGTCAGTTGTCACATTTCATGTTCCGCCTACAATGAAATTAACCAAATGGGGAGAGTTAAGTGAAGAAATTGTGGATCAAGGTGATTCTTGGTTATATGAAGAAGAACAAGAATACCCCTCCCCGTCTATTCAAATAGCTAAGGACCAGTATGGCAAAGGCTTTAAGATAATGCAAAATGAAGGCTATGACGGGCATAGTGGGTTAGGGCTATATCAAAATGGAAGGACAAAACTGATCACTATATACCCACGACCAAAATACTTAGGGCTAGGGTTTCAACCGCTTAGAATTGGGTATTCTGGTACTTCATCATCTTTTCAAGAGGAAGTGAGTGCTTACACAGACATCAAGATATCTCATGAACCACTTCCCCTAGTTTATGATGAATCCCCTTACTCAAGCGATGGTGAATGGGAATCCCTTTCATCTACTAGTACCATGAACATAGATGCCCTATTTAGAGAATTGGACCTCAATGTGAAACCTGTACCAAAAAAATCTAGTCCTCGTCCTAAGAAACACTTGTCCAAAGAAGAATGGCAAGAGAAATATTATTGGGAAACCCTTGATCCTGCATCTTCAGAACCTGACAAACCATCTTCTGACAAATCAGCCCTCACAATAGTCCCACATCAGAGTATACCTACCCCTAGGAGGAAGAACAAGAAGGAGTTGGTCCAAAACTTCTACGACCATGTCAACCATTCTATACACACCTTGTTTGCAGCTACCATTAGGAACTCTGATGATGACATGCCCCTTATATATCCTGAACTTATCGACTAGGATCAATAAGGTACACCTATCATAGATACATTCGAGAACAACGAAGTAATTGTTGAGTTCATAAGACTTAGAGAAGGCATACCAAGAGGGGATCATAAGGCAAGTTTTACCATAGACTTGGATGATAAAGCATAATTCGGGGAGTCTATTTACACCTCTAGTCGCAAAAATGAGAATGAAAAGAAAGAAGACAATGAAAATAAAAATGATGAGTCCCTAGGTGAAAACTGAAAGGTGCCTTTGGATGATGAAAAAGTCAAAATAAAGGATGTATTTGAGAGTGAAAACCTCTTTAAGGAACCCAAGGATAGAGGTTTAAATATTCTCCCCGTTGAACAAGAAAAGTCACCGATGCTAGTAGAAGAGGCTATTGCAGTCAGCATAGGTACATAAGAGAATCCTCAAATAGTATATTTTGTAGCTTTTTTAATAGAGACAGAACAACATGAGTTCAATGACTTCTTCAAAAAGAGACAGATAAACTTTGGATGGTCGTATGCTGACATGCTTGGGCTGGATCCAGACCTAATATTGCACCATTCACCATTATAGCCAGGTATTAAGCCAGTCAAACAAAAGCTAAGGAAAATGCATTTGTAAATTGCTCTACTAGATGTAGGATTCATAAGGACAATAGACTAAGTAGATTGGATATCAAATCTTGTACCAGTGACTAAACTGACTTGGGGCATTCGTGTTTGCACAGACTTTAGAGACATCAATAAGGCATGTCCTAAGGATGACTTCCCTTTGCCAAATATTGACATGATAGTAGATCTTACAGTAGGATATGAGATGCTATCCCTTATGGATGGTTTCTCTAGATACAACCAGATTAAGATAGCACCTGAAGACCAACATAAGATAGCTTTCACATGTCCATGGGGTACATACTATTGGAATGTTATGTCGTTTGGCCTTAAGAATGTAGGAGCCACCTACCAATGGGCAATGACTATGATTTTTCATGAATTTGTACATACATTAATGGAAGATTATGTAGATGACATTATAGCCAAGTTAGAAACAAGGGAAGATCATTTGAAGGTTTTAGACAAGATATTCCAGAGGCTGTAAAATTACAATGTTAGGCTAAATCCGAAGAAGTGTGTCTTTGGAGTGAAATCAGGGAAACTGCTAGGGTATATCATCTCTTAAAGAGGCATTGAAGTAGATCTAGAGAAGGTAAGATCTATCATAGAAATGCCTCCTCCAGTCATCATTGGTCAACTCAGAACCCTACAGGGGAGATTATAGTTCATTAGGCATTTCATAGTACAACTGGCAGATAAAATACACCCATTTCAGCATCTACTCAAGAAAGGAGTACCATTTGTGTGGACAGCTAAATGTCAAGAGGCCTTCTAGTAAATCAAGGACTATTTTCTTACTCCACCAATCTTAATGCCACCTATAGAGGGAAAACCATTGATACTTTACATCTCAGCAACTTAGTCGGTATTAGGGGCTCTTCTCGCACAACACGATGATCACGGTCATGAGAGAGCAGTCTATTATATCAATTGTACTCTAGTGGGATATGAATTGAATTAGAACAACATAGAATGTGCCTATCTTGCAGTAGTCTTTGCTACCCAAAAACTTTGGCACTTTATGCTCAATCGACAAACAATGTTAATTGCAAAGATTGATCCACTCAAATACCTCCTAAGTAAGGCAACATTAATAGGCTGACTGGCTAAATGGGTTATGATACTTAGTGAGTATGACATTCAGTATGTCAAGAGGAAGGCTATAAAAGGACAGGTGATTGCAGATCAACTAGAAAATGCACCTATAAAGGCAGACCATCCCTTAGTGGTAGATTTTCCAGATGAATTTCTCTCCAACATTGACATTAAAACCGAATGGAAACTGTACTTTGATGGGTCACATAAAAATTGTGGTTCAAGAGCTGGTATCTTATTTGTCACACCTCAAGGTGATACCATTCCTAAATCATTTAGGATTACATTCCCTTATACCAACAATATAGCATAATACGAAGCCTTAGTGACAGGCTTAAAAATGGCAGCTTAGTGGAACATTAAGAGCCTACATGTCTTTAGCGACTCTCACAAGTGAATGGTTGATAGTTTCAAGTAGTATTTCAATGACATAACTTTTCAAAAATACCACATATCTAGAATAGAGCTGCAAATTCTATGGAAATTGTGGGTTCCTTGTTGGATATTCTGAATAATGTGCCTAAGTTCGAGTTTCTGGTTGAATAGCTTTTGGTCCCCGCTTATGATATCCCGGATACTATGATAGTGTGTATCATTATTGGTCCTATGCCTCCTTGGTATAAAGACATGTTTGACTACCTCACTGACCAAACCTTACCCCAAGACTTGTCCAATAACCAATGTTGAACCTTTATCTAAAATTTAGCTAAGTATACCATCATCAAAGAAACCCTATATAGGCGCACCTTAGATAACGCCCTAATGATATGTCTCAATAATGAGGAAGCACAACAACTTTACGAGTGGTACACGAGGGTATATGCAGATCTCATTCGAGTGGTCCTACTCTAGCCCATAAGATTATGAGACTAGGTTACTATTGTCCTACAATGGAGAAAGACTCATACATCTTTGTAAAGAAATGTAGACAATGTCAAATACATGGAGACTTTATAAGAGCGCCAAAGCAAGAGCTTTGTCCAATTACTTCACCATGGCCCTTCGCCCAATGGGGACTTGACCTCATAGGTAAGATACACCATTCATCATCTAATGGCCACAAATTCATCATCACCACCACCCAATACTTCACCAATGACACACAAATATCTAATTTTATCCTAAACTATATCATTTGTCGGTATGGTGTACCCCAATCCATAATCATAGACAATGGCTTCCCATTCAAGAATCAAGAAGTATGCCATTTATGTGAATAATTCCATATCAAACACCATTTCTCCACCCCATATTACCCACAAGGTAATGACCAAGCTGAGGCATCTAATAAGACTATTGTTAGAATCCTTAAGAAGACTGTCAATGGCACTGGTCATGACTAGCACCTAGAGCTGAATCCTGCCTTATGGGCTTATCTCACAAGCATCTGTACTCCTACCAGCACCACTCCATATTCCCTCGTATTCAGGTTTGAAGCTATTTAGCTATTGAGGTTGAAATACCTTCTCTAAGGGTATCCTTGAAGGGTCATATTGACGATGAAGAATACCGTGTCTCTAGGTTACAAGAGCTAGAATTTCTAGATGAACGAAGACATAAAGCATTAGATCATTTGCAAGCATATTAGAATCATCTTCATCGTAGTTACAATAGGAAGGTTCTCAATAGACACTTTGACATTGGTGACTTGGTATTAATGGAGAATCCTAAGAACCAAGCTGAATAAGAAAAGCTAGGAAATTTTGAACCTAACTGGTTGGGGCTGTATATTGTCACAGAAGCCTTTGGATCAAAAGCATACCAACTCTATATTCCTAAAGGAGAATAGATTTTGTCCCCTATCAATAGTCTGCATCTAAAGAGGTTCTACACTTAAGTCTCTGAGAATCTGTGTCTTAATCTAGAAAAATACAAAAAAGTGAAAAAACAAAAAATGGTTACCTTGATGAAAACTTGGCAAACAGGCATCTTTGTAACACCAAAAAAAATGAGAAAATCAAAAAAAGTAAAGAGAAATAAATCCGTCCATTAGTGAAAACCACTTCAGTGGCACTGTGGATAAGTACCATGGTGAAAACCCAGCAAATAGGTGCCATGTGTAGTCAAGCTCACTCTTTTGTCTACCATCATTCTAATCAGACTTTTTCACCATCACTAATAATAAATGGTTGTCTTATCCATTACTTGGAATGATTGACATCTAGCGTCCATTCCATCATATTACCCACTCCATCTTCCAAATATTATTCTTGACTGGGGGCACATACTTGTTCTATACCCTGACACCTTGTACATAATGTCACACCATCGAAAATGTCCTGAAAAATCCCAAAACATTAGAAAACTCCAAAAATCCAAAAAATTCAAAAAATGTCATAAAATCCCCAAAATAGAGTCAGGTCTATCATGTCAAGTCAATCATGTCAAGTCAGTCATGTAAAGTCAATCATGTCAAGTCAATCATGTCTAGTCAATCATGTCAAGTCGGTCATGTTAAGTCAGTCATAGACATAGTTGAACTACGTTGCCTCTGCAACTGAGACGTAGGCAAGGCCATCAATCGATGTGCTCCCAAGGCATTAGGTCAGTCAGTCTAGGTTTGTCATGTATCACACACATTTAAATCATGACGCTTTGTATATTCAAATTCATTTATCGTGTCGAACTATGAGGTCTCTGCGTGTACAAGGTAGGCAAGGCTAATCAATTGATGAGCTCCCGAGAGCACACTAGGTCAATCCAATAGGGTTCATTCACAATCACTATCACACAAGTTTCATATCATAATTTAGGGTATCATTTCATGTCAAACACTGTCTACACACACACAATTTATCAGTCAAGGAATCAAAACAATTCATGCAACAACAAGGAAAAACATTTCAAAGTCATCAAGTGAGTATCAAACACATTGTCAAAGTGATCGACCTATGTCTTATGCAAGATATGTCTTTCTTGTCAACAGACGTCATCAAATTATCATAGTCTCATGTGGCTTGTCACTTCAACGTCATCAGACTCCAACGTCTTATATGACATGTTTTTTTTTGAAACTAGGCTTTGTCATGCCTTATACAGAAGTCACTAGGTCAAAACCAAACTCAACATCTTATGCAGTATGTGTCATTCTCTCACATTACGCTATTTCAAACATCAAACAATCCCACAAGATCAAGGTTTGGAAAATACATTTATTTGGCTTTATGACTTTATATCTTATTTTGTCTTATCTTTTTATCGATTTGTGCAAGATCCTGTTACTAGTTTTCTCAAGGATGTCCCTTGAAGGATTTAGAGAAGCAATGATGACTCGGGACTCTTTTTCTTTGGTTGTTGTCTGTCAACTATCTTTTTAACATTGGTTTTTGAGTCACGTTACTAGTTTTCTCAAGGATGTCCTATCAAGGATTTAGAGGAGCAATGATGTCTCATGACCCATCTTTTATTTGTCTGTTGTCTGTGGTTTGTCTTAACCAAACGATTGGGGCATCTTTTCCTTAATCTAAGTTAAGACACTCCTTGTCTACGACTGTCTGTTTTTCACAGGTGGATAACTTTGTACACTATGGTCTATCTCATATCATAGTGTTTACTATCCATCTGTGTCATGTCCCATCCAATGATGATAACAAAGCAACTATAGCGTATTTGGCACAATATCAAAGATTATATCTTTTTCTCAATCGATCAACCGTCATTATATCATTTTCTTAATCAATCAGCATTAATTATTTCTTACTAACATTCTAAATTCATTTTCATCCTATTATTTCTCTTCTTTGAGATTAAGATAAAGTCCTATGACACAATAAATACATTAGATCATTTGCATTTTTCTTCCATTCGATAAGCATTTCATATAGTTGCATTACATTCAAAACAAATAGATAGTACCATTCATCCTCATTATATACATTCAAAATCATGACATAATAGGCATTGCATCATCATAGCATAAATAGTGTAAACATTGCATGTACATATTACCATCACACATAAACCATCATCATGTTGAACATTGCATCCACTATCATAAGTAAAATAAGACATCCATAGTATCATTCATTCATAACACATGTACATACATCATTTAGGAAACATAATCATCTAGAAATTAAGCATCATCCATAACATAGAATTGAATATCATGTAGAAGCCGCCGAAATCATATATATATATCGCTAAAAAAAAGTGTGTCATAGTACAATGTCTTAATGTAACCATAAATAAAACATGCGCTCGCAAGCTCTCGGATCAAAATACAATGTCTACAAGTATATCATCCATGTCATCGTGTCTCGCTACCCCTATTGTCATGTGGTGATGGTGGTTGGAAAAGACTCGAGGGTGCTCTCTATGAGGTGGAAGGCCTCTCATATGGACCTGTCCTTGATGGTCTTACCACCCCCTCATTACTCTTTGTTCTCTGACTGTGCACCTCTGAAAATGTAGGAATTCATCTCTCTGTTGGCACTGCGGCCTCATATAGATCCCTGTAATAAGTGGCTCTCTCCATTGATCTAACCAACTCTCATACCATACCATCAGATGACGACCCACTACAAAGGTGTCTAACCTCTATGAAATGCTACTCTATCTCATGCCTTCGAGCTATCGCCTAGTCTCTCTCCATAAATGCACTATCCCTCTCAGTGCGAGCACTGTCCCTCTCGGCATATGCACTATCCCTCTCTATGTAGGCATTGTCTCTCTCCAGTCTCATCGCATCAAACTCTACAGTAATGAGTCTGAGTCTCTCCTCCAAAGCCTCCTTGTTGCTATCTCTAGGATCATCCTCCTCTTGTCTCCCCTCCACGATTCGATCTCTGAACTATCTCTCCTACTCCTCCATCTGTGCATCCTCCTCATCGTAATCCTCCACATCATCCTCTCTATATCCTTCCAACACACCTAGAGGGTCTAAAGCCATGTCTACATCCAAATCCTCTGTAATATCCTCTAGCCCAACATCTACCTCTACATGCTCCTCAACTAATATCTCTACTACAAAATTCTCACCCCCAGCTTGTACATCCACTCGCCCTCTAATGTCTAACATCGGTACATCCTGAACTATTGCCTCACGAATAGATGATAGTCCACCTACCTGACCTCCTCCTCTCCATCCTCTCCGACCTCATCTACCACCTCTACCATCACCATCTCTCCCACCTACTCTCCCCACTCTAGCACCTCCACCTCTCTGCCATCCTCTAGGCCTTGTGCCTCATCTCTCGATAGGTGCTAGCTAATCTAGATCTGTATAAGGAATAGGTTGATGCTCTACAAACCATCCGTCATACACAGGTGTCATCCCTGGGTCTGCTAATCCATCTCTCCATCCCCACTGTACTGGTTGTAGTGCCTATATCTATGCCTCTACTATAGCTACAGGAATCATAGATCCCCAATACAGAACCCCTCTGGATGAATGAGAAAACTCTTCTCTACCCTGAGGCTCATCCTAAACCTCACCGAACTATCTTAGAACTCTATTTGGTAGGTGTTGCTCAATGATGTGTACACTAGAAACAATCCTCCCAATGAGATATTGTGTTTGTCTATAGAATGGAAAATGTGTATCCTCATCAATCTACTCTTCACAATCCATGTAAGGTCTCCACGTAAATTGATCCAAAGTGTCAAGTGCATGTCTCCAGTATCCTGTGTCTCCAACATGTGTTTGTGTAATCTGACCTATATATCGGAACACATACAGGCATCTCTTCTCTCTCTCTACAGTAACTAGAGGATGAAAGACAACTATCCTCTCCCAATCCCATACCATCAGTAGTGTAGTCCCACAACTCAACATCTTTGTAGGCAATATCGTGAAGGTGGAAGTATAACATCCTGAGTAGACATGGACCCCATGCATATCTCATCTTGCTCTCTAACATGCCGACCAACATAGCTCCCCATCCCACTAGAAAACCGTGGCCCCGTCTGTCTGGCAGCAATATACCCCCAATCAGGGTACATAGGATATAGTCGATCCGATCATATCTATCTACTAACACTGGCCATTTAATCTCATAGTGCTCGATGCCGAGCCTACAAATGTCTTCCACCTGATAGAACCGCGCCAGCTCCGTCAATCCTCGTTGGGTATCATACATGACCCGCTCACCTCTGATAGGCAGTCTTAAAATCTTGTACACATCCTCCAATGTGATAGTGGCTTCCCCAGTCCGTAAATGAAATGATAATGTCTCTAAATGCCATCGCTCGTAAAGTGTCATCAACATCCCCCTGTTCACCTGAATGGCAAGCATCGACAAATAGTGATGTAGACCTAGCTTCCATAGAAGCCGAATCTCTGCACTCATCAAACTATCTCTCAAATTGAATGTATCTAGTCATGACTCCTGTGTATATATGGGATCTAAAACCACCTACATTTAAACCAAGATGTCAAGAATTTTCAAGTTTTTCTTTGAAAAAAAAAATCAAAAATTTTACCAGTCAAATGCGGCTCACTTTAACAGATGCGGTGCATTTTTTTCAAATGTGTTGCAACAATCCTCACATGCGGTGCATATTACATATGTGTTGCATGTTTTTAACAACCCTTATCAACCTACTGCACATGTGGTTTACTAGGCCACATGTAGTTGATTTTCTCAAATGCAGTGCAGTTTACCTAGCCTATCTCTCTACAACATATGCATTACAAAAATGCATATGTGGTTCACCACAACACATGTGTCTACCTCTAATGAAAATTCCTTGCATAAATACACATGTGATCATTCCCTAGACAGCCTAATCTAGCCTCAATGTGTTTTAGCAAATGCCTCGTTTCGTAGTCGGATGCGAGGAACAGGACGGCATATGCATCATTTACGATGCACCGCATTTGCTTAATTAATTTTGAAACACCTAAAAATACGTGCCAAATTAACTTTGACAAGTTTGTTTTTGAGTACATACCGGCGGTCCTGCATCGGCTGGCCTCCTGAATTTTCGGATCTGATAACCACGATGTGCAATGTATGGAATGGGTGCCATTTCGTCAACTAGTCAGAGAAAAGTTTTCTCTTTTCTTCTCTCCTCTAGGTGAAAATGAATAGGGCCCTAATTCCTATTTATAGGTGGGTTAAAAATGGCATTTCTTTAGCCCTTCTCTATTTGTCGCTTAGCCTTTCACATTCAAACGACTAGTACTCATTCGTATCATCTCCAAATTTAATTCCGTTAACTCCATAGCATTTCTGACTATCCAACTGACTTATCAGGAATATTTCCTGATTATTTTGAAACTTTCAAAAAATTGTTAATTTTCTTGAGGGGGCATACCTATTCACCTGTTTCATGCTAGGGCACAATCAAGGCATATTTTATTTGACACAATGTTGAAACAACATTGTATCAAAGAGGGGAAAATTGTAGACACTGAAAATTGGTCTAGGCCTGCGAACACCACTTTCGACATAATTTTCTATTATCCATGGTCATGATTAAATAATGTTTATTATTTAATTAACCTTTCTAATACATTTTCCTCTATTAATTAAATACCCCTTTTTAATTAATTAATTCATTCATTATTAATCTTTATTCAACTTGATTAATTAAATAAATCATATTTATTTAATTATGTTGTGAACTAATTAATTCTTCCTCCTTTATCTATCAATTAAATAATTTATTATTTAATTATTTATATTATCCCTTTCAAACAATCAAATTAAATAAATAAACTTTATTTGTTTAATTGAAGTCTCTTATTTTTGAATGTTGAATTAAATTAACATTTAATTCATTTATGTAACATTCCTTTGTTAATCAGTTATCTAATCGTTCACTTACCTTCTAACTTGAGATCTATTTTTAGCTCTCTAGTTATCTCTGAATTCAACTGTTGATCATCTCTAGAAGAAGACTCTATTTCACAACTAGTTGATTAACTAGTTCTAACTCATATGCATGTACGCTTTTATTAATTAAATATCTTTATTTAATTGATTAACTCAAGTTTGCATTCCCATGCATTATTCTTCAACTTCTGACTTTGTCTTTGACATTCAAAGTCTATTTCTTCTATTTTCAAAGTTTCTTAATTCAAGATTAAGATCTTGTTCTATCTGCAGTCTTTTCTGAACTTGTGTTCTAACTCACATTCTAACTCATTTTCTATCTGACACGAAACTCACATCGCATGGCATTCATCAATCTCATCCATCAATCTGTCTTTCAATCTGAGCCGATCGTTTGAAAACACAAAATCTATAAAATGGCCTGTCATTATCATTATTCCTCCTCCCAAAATCATTAATTTTTGAGAAGAGAGACTATTCTTCGATATTTTGCTTAGACACTCGACAAAGCTATACTTGCATTCAAACACAAAATTCTGAGGGCAAGAATACTGAAAAGGAAAAATGGAGAAGAACAATCAAGATAATTCGAAGGGATGAACGCATATTCAGTGAGAGCTTTCCATTAAATTGTTTAGTTTTTTTAATTTTATTTCCTCGTTCTCTGTTGTTAGATTTTAGATTATTGTTTAGATTAAGATTTAACTTTGTTATTCTAGTTTGGAGAAAAATCTATCATGTTACAATTCATTTTTCCAATTCTTCTAGTTTAATTAAATAAATAAGTTTATTTAATTATTATTGTCTTCCTCTTAATTAATTAAATATATTTCATAATTTATTTATATTAATTATCACAAATTTAAATTCTAAATTTAAATGATATTCTTCATTTCACATTTAATTAAATATTTCCAATATTTAATTAAAGCACTTTCTTTCTAAATTCTCTATTCTTTTCCACTTAATTAAATATTTCCAATATTTAATTAAAAGCTTTCTTTTCTCCATAATTAAATATTCTATAATATTTAATTAGAAACTTTCTTCTTCTCATATTTAATTAAGTATTTTATATATTTAATTAAAGCACTTTTTATCATCTCTCACACATAATTAAATATCATTTATTTAATTTATGGAAACATCTTCCATCTTTTTCTTAAATCTTCCATCTTTCTTTCAACTTCTCGATCTCTCACCGTTCATCTTAACAGGTTTGAATTCAACCGTTGATCCTTGCCAACTGGATTCTTCCCTTGAAAAAACTATAAATACAGCCCTCTTGTGAGTTGAGAAGACACCTTGAATCTTAGATGTCATATGCAATTATTATAGTTACATTTAAATATTATCAGCATTCTAGCATCATAGAATTTCAATTTCATAGCTTAAATCATTTAATCATGCACATGCATTTCAATTAGTCTCATTCTCCTAAGTTGTCATTTCAACAAGTTGCTGCTCACACAACTGAAAGCCAACACCTTTAATCAAATCCGTTGGAGATAGAGGATGATGGGATAAATTTGAAGAAGCTATTAGAGTTTGCATTTATTCTTTTTAATTAGTTTCCTTCAATACAATTCCTTATCGGTGTGTTAGTTTACTGCTTAGTTAATACACATTTTCTAACAACACACTAACAACTAGAAATCTTATATAAAATAATATTTTAGGTAGAATATTCTACACTAACATTTTCATAATCAATGTCTTGTTTCCATGCTTGCTCTCCAACTATCAAGAAAACTTTTTCAAGGAACCCCTTCAATATAATCTATGTGCATTGGATCAATGGATATAAATCTACCCAAAGAATTCCCAATACTTTGAAAGAAATAATCCAGCCAGAATTGCAATGCAAGATAAGGCAAATGAACCCACATAGGCATAATTGAATAAAGAACAATTCACCCTTCACAGCTTGGTGAAACCATTTCCAAAGTTAGAAGATCTTAAACATAAAGAAGAGTTATGATCTATAAAACATAGAATTAGTACCCACTTTGATTAGTGTTATCCGTAACTTTTAAACTAGTAAGTCAACAATTTTAAAATTCCCCTATTTAGGCATTTTTGGGTCTTTTTCCTCATTCATTTTCAATGCCTTTCCACTTATTTCTCTTGATAATTTCTCAAAGTCATAGGTTTTGTATTTTCCTAACCTTGGTCATTGGTACTCCAAGTTTCATAACCTTGTCGTGAAGTTCTAAATTTTCATAACCTCCTGATTGTCCAACTTGGTTCCCTTTGTTAAGTTGCAAACCTTCATTGGTTATCTTTGAAGTTAGTGAGTCGAGGGTTTTCAAAATTTTGAAACTCTTGACTTTAGTTATAAGGTTCTAAGTTTTTGTGACCATGTGACATTGTGGATTTTTCTTGGTTTTCAAAGGATCGGTTACCACATTAAATGATATGTATAGACTAACCTTGAGTTGTCTTTTCAGGGTTTTCAAAAAAACATGCAAGTTTAAAGACTATCTTTTTAAGGAATGAAATTGAATGCCGCATTAAATATGTGTCTTGTTGAAGTAATGGCATAAGTTAGGTGGCGAAGTATTCACTAAGTCATTTAGCCTGCATCCTTATTCTCTACCAATATTTCTTAAAGTACAAGTATTTTGTCTCCATGGATTTGTGCTCATGCAGAGTGGAATTCAACATCATTGGTCTAGTGTAAAGGTCACTTAAATTGCACTCCTCAATTTAGAGGAATTTTTAGTTTTCTTAGAGAAAAGTAGCAAAACACCATTATGAGATAATGGTTTGGTGCGCACTAGAGGTTTTCCCAAAGTTGTGCAAAGCATCGACCTAGTGATTGCATGTGTGAAGGGGTACATTCTAGAGACTTAGGAAATTAGAGTCGTGGATGGGTCTGTCATTGCAAGAATCACTCCTAAGGTTATTTATCATGCATTAAGCATTCCAAAGAGAGAGATTTTGGAAGAGATGTTTGTAGCTATTGGTGATTAATTTTCCAAAATGAATGAAGAATGGTGCAGAAATTCCATTGCAAAGAATTGGTTGAAGTCTAAGAAAATCGGTAAGTCTTAATTTCCATCAAAGCTTAAAAGGGTTCATTTTAAGGATGAGATCCTATATGCTATCAGCTTCTTGCATCATGTGGTTGGAAATGCATATTGGGACTCTTTTGAATTTTAGATGTGTCATTTCATTTTAGTGATTTGTAGTGAAAATAAACTCATAGACTAGGCCGAGATTATTAGTTATCACTTAAATAAGCAATTGATAATTTTTTGGCAAACTATTGTATTCTATATGTGCTCATATCTGGTTTACATTTTAACTAGTCAAGAGGCTATCTAGGCAGGGTTGGAACCTCAAGGGTCTCCGATGCCGAGCATGCCTGTGTATAAAGTTTTTCCACAACTCACTAAATAGGTTGCAATGAGAAACTACTATCATGTCAACAATGCATTCTTGATGGAGATAGTAAGAAGAGTTGATGGAAACCCTGAGCTTTGGATTTCACCTAAGGTGGATGCTCTAGTGAGAAAATTTGGAAGTTTTTTCATTTAGTTTGATAAATTTACTTATCTTATAATTGGTGGTTTTGAGAAGGCTCCACTGAAGTTGCCTCATTATCTAAATGATTTCCTTTTTTTCTTGAATCTTGTTGGAAAATGGTTGTTATGAATGTGAAGTATTCAAACATGGGAAATAAGGGGCATGTTTTTTCATTGTCCATGCCTTCATTTTCTTGTAAAAGTAATAATATTGCTAAGGGTGTGGATAAATCCCTTTTGAGAAGGCTCCACTAAAGTTGCCTCATTATCTAAATGATTTCCTTTTTTTCTTGAAGTTTGTTGGAAAATGGCCATTATGAATGTTAAGTATTCAAACATGGGAAATAAGGGGTATGTTTTTCCATTGTCCATGCCTTCATTTTCTTGTAAAAGTAATAATATATGCTAGGGTGTGGATAAATCCCTAAATGAGTTTATTTTTTAGTATTTTTGAGTGAGGACTAATTTCGATAGCAAGGGCTATGTTAAGCTAAATTTGTATGAAGCTAGTGGTTATGAGCATCACCCAAATATTGAGGATTTTTGGGAAGACTATATAGATGAAGGTGAGGTGCTAAGGAGAAGTTTTATGAGGTTGACCTTAAAGGAGATGCAAACTTTGTGTATCTCCTTTAACATTCCAGAAGATGTGGAGGAAGATTCGGTAATTATTGATCCCAAATATCAAGCCCCTGTTGCTAAAGCATTGTACAAAAATTATTTGGTTGGAGGATGAAGTCTTAGATTTAATGGTTTGTTTTTCTCCTGTTTTGAGAAGAACTTCAGACTGGTTAAATGGAAAATGGCAGAAATGTGCAAGTTCTCCTCAAGAGCAAAGAGCTTTAGAGAGAAATGAACAAGGGATGGTACAAGTTGTTATAAACCAAGATCACCTGCATGCAATCACCTGTCACATGCAAAAGACATGCAGAACCAAAGAAGATGTTCTATAAACCTCAAAGTAAAAATCCATTATTGAGAATCAATTAGTACAAAGATATCAATCCTTATGAAGGAGATCAAGAAACCCTAAAAGGGAAACCCTAAATGAAACCCTAGTGTGCACACTTAATAATTAATCAATTATTAATGTACCTAAGTTTAGCTTAAGAAACTAAAGGAATAAGTGACTTATTTAATTAACCAATATGATATAATTAATTAAGTATAATAAATTATTACTCGAACACCCCCCCTTAAGATGAACTTAGGAAGAAGATAAAACACTAGAAGAAGATTCATGAAAGCAAAGATGGGTCCCAACAACTAGGCCTGATCAGGTACCCATTTACAAATGCAATAATGGGGTAGAGAAGGAAAACCCAGTGGGACAAACCCCCCCTATAATGAGATGACATGCTGCAAAGAAGCATTGAAAGAACACTATAGATTAATAGTGGAACCACAATCCGACAAGAAAGGAAAGATAATTCTATCTAAAAGAAATCATATCAGAATCATAATGATGCAATAGCAGACCCGATGCCACAGAACACTCGAAAAATCCAAATGAAAACAACCCTGGAATCTATGAAGTAGCAGTCGATTATTGAATGAAATGTATTACTGAAAATGAAGTGCAAAGATACAAGGTGCACTTTCCCATCTGCCAAAACATCCAAATAATCTCCAAAATACCCATCAAGCCAAATCTAGAATAATGATAAACCTGGGACAAATACAAAAAAAGAGCATGGACAGCAACATAGATCTCCTCAATACCTTTCCAATGCCGCAAAGATAGCAAAAATTGGAGATCGTGGCAAAAAGTTATGAGCTCAAAAGTATAAAATAAACATATGATTTCAAACAGAAATAAATGCAGTAAAAGAAAAAAATATTGTAAAACAAACTACACAAAAAGAAATTTCTCGGAACTAGCTTTCCAGTGATATCTGGTTTGCCCGATTTTGATACCATCTGCCCAAGTTAGGCCAAAAACAAAAAAACTGCTACTTGAAGGCAAATCAGGGCTAGGAGGGGGCAAAGAGGCCACACAGCCGATGACGTCATGTTGACATCAGCACTTCAATGGAAAAAAATTGACGGCCATTTGGCCATCGCCGTAAAAAAATTCCCCCCCTGCAATAAAAAAATTGACAGAGCCCCTGGTCATTGATATGATCAGGGGCTGGGTCCTAGAGTTGGCTGGGGGCCGGGCGCGGAGCTCTCAGTCCTCCATATGACCTCAAGGGGTGGCATTGGAGCCCGCAAGGGCTGGCTGGGACCGGCGGTGGATTTGGGGGAGCCACCGGTGGCGGTGGTTGTTGGGTGGCTACCTGATGGCCACTCCACGACGGACCCCTGTGAATTGCAGGCACCGACGCAAATCTTGAAAAACCATTTTTTAATTTTTTTTTATTTTCATGCATTGGGAAGCGTGTTGGGGAGACCGTACGGCCTCCCTGGAAAATCTCTTTTGCCTTCCAGACCAACTTCACCAAAATGGACGATTTGACAAGCATTTCTAGGGTTTTGGGCGCTGCGAACGCGATGGCGACGTTCGTTTGAGCCCAAAGTGTCCCAAAAAATTGGCTACCCCTAGATCTTGCAAAAAAGATGCCTGTGGAAACCCTTGCACTTGAAACTCACTGACAAGCCATATCTTCAGATCATGAATAGGCAGCTGTAGGTCTAGAGCTCCGATACCATGTTACAAACCAAGATCACCTACATGCAATCACCTATCACATGCAAAACACATGCAGAACCAAAGAAGATTTTTTGTAAGACTCAAAGTAAAAATGCATTATTGAGAATCAATTATTACAAAGAGATCAATCCTTATGAAGGAGATCAAGAAACCCTAAAAGGGAAATCCTAAATGAAACCCTAGTGTGCACACTTAATAATTAATCAATTATTAATGTGCGTAAGTTTAGCTTAAGCAACTAAAGGAATAAATGACTTAATTAATTAACCAGTATGATATAACTACTTAAGTATAATAACTTATTACTCTAACAAAATCCTCTGGCATAAACATATCATTTGGAAAATAAATGACTAGGCCATCTAGCACTGGCTCACAATCAGGAGGAGATGGCGAAAAGCCAAGAGATACAGGGGCTAAGTTAAAGTCAATTTGTGAACATGATAATACGCCCTCCTTGGTACCTAAGAAAAGAGCCAGTCAGGAAAAATTGATGCTTATAGATTTTGAGGCCATTTTCTATCATATCATTGAAGATAATCCTTTTCCCACATTATTTGAAGTTCCCTCATCTCTGGTACAAGATACTTCTATTTCTATTCAGTCAGTTGAGAAAATGGATAATGTAAGTATTGAAAGTAGAGACACTAGGCTTGTGGCTTCCTCTCCAACATGGTGAAATAAAGTGGTAGAGAAGAAAAGGAAAAATATTCTTGCAATGACGATTAAGGTGGATAAAGTTGCTATGCTGCTACAAGGTCCTCCAAAACCCAAAACAGCCAAAAGGATGTCACAAATGGTCATCGATTTTTCTTCTGGGTATCAATTGCTGGAAATTTTTGACTTTGTAAAATATTTGAATGAAAATGAGATAACATAGGCTGACTACAAGGTCACTCATGTTGATATGGTGCCATCTACTTTAGAAGGTGATGTCTATCATGTCAATTAATTTTTTAATGCATTAATTAAAAGAGAAAAGGAACATAAATAGGATAACCTCCAATTGCAATCTCATATTCTTACTTTAAGAAATTTAGTTTCATCAATTATGACTCTAGCCCCTGAGGAAGCCTCAAGCTCAAATGTTCAAGGTATTGATTCTAACACTGTGCAAAGGGTCAAGAAATATTTAGGTAATGCTAAAGCTGATAGCAAATGGATAGAAAGTCTTTATCAAGATGGCCTTCTCTACATCCATAAATTTATGGAATTTTTTGTTGATGTATTTTTCAAAAGAAAGGAACTAGTGGTTGAACTCCAGTAGATCAGAAGAGAACATAGTAGCACATATGTGCTTTCTAAGGAAGTCACATAATTTCTCTCCATGGAGCACACTTTATTGATTAGATAAAAATTGGTAGATAATCCCAAAGAGATTGATCCTAATTTGTTTGATTCCTTGGATTGGAAACTGTCAATATATGAGGATTATTTTAAAGAAATCAATAAAGTGTTAGAAAATTATTTCGATGTATTAGTGAAGATCAAGGAGAATTTCAATGTCCTCGAAGTGGAACTCACACATGAGTTTGATGAGAAGATCTTGGTTGTTGCTAACATATCAAGGAAATATAAGGAGGTTTATCATAAGGAGGTAGGTGATCCTGTGACAGCCACTACAGACTCATTCATAAAAAATGAGTAATTTATAGACCTATCTGAGTGCATTCAAGGCTAAAAGTGAACATCTATAAAATAATTATTGAGTTAGACTGTGTGTTTTCCAAATGGAGGAAAAGGTTACAAATCACCGTGACTCCAAGAAGCAAAAACATTACTGCATTTGTCACCAAGTACTGGGAATACAGGAAAAGAGTAAAGGCACAAGAGGTGTTATTGGAGCAGTAGGAGGCGGAAATAATTGGAAGCAAAAAATTTAGAGCTAGGACTGCTAATTATTGTTTAGTTTTTATGATTTTCTTTAATTTGACTCTAGTGATACTTTAAAGACTTTTTATTTTAATTTATAAAATGGTTGTCTTCATGAAACCATTACCAAGATAATTTGTAGTCTTTAAATTTGGGGTGGATGACTGGTTGTAAGATCTTTTGGGAAAACTTTGTTTTACTCATTAGAGCAAAAAAATCTTCTATCTTTAGTTTTACTATTTTTCTATTAGTTCAATATAGAAAGACAATGGTGAAGTTCATGTAGGCATAATCTTTGTGTTATGGTGTGTGGATTTATTCTCCTTATTTTGAGTATTTTGCTAGTGAATTATCTATTGTTGGAATGATAGATTTTTGGTTAGTTTCATTGCTGTGGAATGTTTATCTTTGAGTAAAGATATTATGGTGATGGATGCATAAAGATTGCTTAATATAGTTTTTGGAGATTCTGGTAATTTACATTTTTATTATTTGAATTTGTGTGAATTTATTTCAAAAAAATTTAGGTTAAAAGCATCTCCTTTCATTTTCTTTCTAGTTAAAAGTGATATTAGTTAAAAATAACTCATTGAATGTCTGAGAAAAGGTAGCTGCCACCTTGTAAAATAAATAGAGAATTGACATAAAATACTATTATGACTGATTCAACTGTTATTACATTTGTCACCTCCATGGGCATGAGAATATAGAGTTAGGTGAAAAATCTCTTAACCAACAGATTTTTGGTGACTCTGTTGGGGAATGAACTAAGAATATATGCATTATGAGTTTCTTTGTAATTGATAGTAGTGGCTCTTCAAAGGTGTAACACCCCTATTCTCAAGCCTAACGCAGATTGGTTGGTTGGTGATCAAGAAGATATAGTTATTGGTCTTCGTCTACTCACTTGGAAACAAAGAAGAACCAACCTCCCATATCATAGGGTTAACGAAGTGTTAGAAGAAGAGGAAGAACTTTGAGAAATCATACAAGAAAATTCCTTGCATTTTGAAAATGCTCAAGAAATAGTTTTTGTAGGAAATTTTGTACATGTATCCAAAAGAGTTAGAGTCCCTCCAGTGCAAGCTCCTAGAAATCAAAGAAACTAGTGTAACAACAGAAAAAATCTTCCATGAAACAATTAGTAAGTGAAAGTTGGTGACTCTATAATTTATTATTGTTTGTTTAGCTCTGGCTTCTAAGAGATATACAAGGGGAGATCAAAATAAAGGGATTGTAGATAAATATTTTGAGTTATTAGAAGAAATTAAGTTCTCATCCTTCCCTCCTAACAGAAAGGTTAAGTCTATTATCAGACCATCATCTCCTCCCACTACACATAGTGTTCTTGGGGTTTAATATATCTTGTCAGGCTCTTCTCTTACATGACACTGTTCCCCCCCTACAAATAAATTTTCCTATCCACAACCCTATTGGAATGGCTCAACCCCAACCTATTCCATGGGGAGCTATAATAGGTCCTCTTACCTTTGGAGTCAAAGCTCAACTTCATGATTTGACAAAGGGTTTCAAGAAAATTATACCAAAATTTAGTGGAGATGGGAAGATTACCCCTGATGAACAAATGCAAGATTTCTTTTTCACTTCCTATATTCTTGCAGTGCAACATGAGGATGTTTCTATGAGACTCTTTGTGGAATCTTTGACTGGTGTTGCTTCTAATTGGTTCTACTCTCTTCCATATGGCTCCATTAATATTTGGGCTACCCTACAAACAAGGTTTGAAAATAGATTGAAGTCTATAGAAAATGACCAAGTCTTGGTTGCTTAGTTGGCCTCTCTGAAAAAAGAGGTTCATGAGCCAATGAGAGAATTTGTAGCCAAGTTCAATAAATTGTACAATAGGATTCCTACAAATATGAGGTTGGGTACTAAGTTGTTGAAAGAGATTTTCATTAATACCCTACCACCGGATGTAACTTTCACTATCAAAAGGGAGGGCACAACTATTGTGGATATTTCTCAAGAGAGATTTGTATCCATAGAGGATGATTTAATTATTGCTAGAAAATGGAAAAAATAATTAAACACTGGAAAACCCTCACCAATAAATTCTACCCATCCAGTTATTCAAAATATTGGCCAACGATATAATAAATCTAAAGAGATAGATGCCAAAAGGTCCTCACAATCACACTATCAAGATGTCCCTAGGAGAGATTATAATTATCAAGGAGCTCCCAATAAGACATTGTCATTGGCTGCCCCAACCCAAAGATTGAAAATCGAGGGTACCCCTTCTTCTAGCAAAAGTGATCATTGTAATTTTCATCGAACCTTGGATCATGATGGAGCTACCTATCTAGAGATGATAAGATTTATTCAAATTCTCTCAAAAAATGAACATGCTGAGGAACCATATGTGGAGGAACCTTATGTGGAGGAACCTAGCCAATCTCATGATTTGGCATGAATTTCTTTGAGTTTGAACCAGATGTGGAAACAAAAGAGGATGTGTATGTTAAAATTGATTATCCTAATTGTCATGTATTCGCTAGAGTGCAGCAAGCCAAAGGAGAGAAAATTGGTGCATCTTTGGTGCCAAAATATATTTTGACAAAATAGAAGAGACAAGAAAAATTTGCTCCCAAAAGTGTGCAAACCAAGGTACCATCTACTTCCTCCTTTTTTACTCTTGCTCCCAATTCATTTGATATAGTTGAGTCCTATAAAAATACAAAAAATCAAATCTCACAAGATGAATACCTAAGGCTCAACCCTGCATAATTAGATAGTCTAGTTAAATATATTAAACAAGAGCCTCCACCATCCCAATGTAATGCTCAAGTATCTTATGGGAGTGAAACTCACATAGAAAATCAAATCTGCTCAAATATTGTAGATAAACCTCCAAACTCATAGAGTCCTCTTACAAAACCAGAGCCTTTTTGTGTGTCATTATACATTGCTAGTTTCAGGTTAAGTAATTGTATCATTGATTCTAGAGCTTTTCAAAATGTGATTCTAGTCCAAATAGCCAAGGCCTTAGGTTTATATTTTACCTCTTCCTAGGGTAAATGTTATTCCATGGATGGTTCCCCAGTCCCTATCATAGGATAGATCAAAGGTGCTCAGGTAGCCCTAGTTGTTTTTCCTAAAAAGAGGTCAAAATTAACCATATTAGTATAGACACATAAAAATGACCTAGGCCTGCAAGCACTATTTTACCACTTTTCGTCCTAGCATAATTATGACATTTTAATTATGTCTTTGTCCACCTTGGACTATTAATTAAATAATTCATATTTATTTAATTAATTCATGTTCTTCTATTCTTCATGATTATTAAGTAAATAGATCTTATTTATTTATTTAATGTGTCGCTAATTATCTAAATTCTTCTCATAATTAAATAAGATTCTCAATTTATTCAATTAATCTTTTTCATTAATGTCCTCTTGATTATTAAATAAATATATTTTAATTTAATTATTTAATTGCCTTATTTGACATTTCCTCATTTTAAATAAAATAATTTATTTAAAATTGATCTCACATGATTAACTATCACTTCTTTTAGTAAATAATCTTAAAATCAATTATTTACAATCTCACTAAATCTATATTTTGAAGTAATTTTAATTCAAAATGGTAATATTCTTCTACAAATCAAGTAATTGCTAAAATTTTTGATTTTCTAAATCTTCTTGTTCAATCTTTATCTTCTTGATTTTACTAATTTTCCTCTCACTGTCACATTTATTCTCCATCCTTGATTTAATTTCTTAAATTAAATCTTGACCACTCATCTGGGAATTTTACCCTAACCCTAATTGAGAGTTGCCATTTTGAATCTTGACCAATGATTCTAGGGCATTTTTCAATCTTCAATCTCATTCGTCCATCCAAAATTGCATTTTTTTATAAAATGCCAATTTTGTTCTCATTTTGACATCTTGAAAATCTTAAAATTTGACCTCTTCAATCTTGGAACTTGTTTAATATTTATCTCTCTTGTATTCGAGTATTGTCATTTTAATTGCTTGCATTTAGAATTTAGTTTCTATTGCATAGCTCATAGTACAAATCCTTCAAAACTTTGCTTAGGGCTAGGCCATATAATATAGTTTTCTCATCATAATTTGAGGGTATACTCATCATCATAGCAAGCTAGAAGGTGCAATGGAAGTGAGCCATGGAGCAGGAAAGATTAGGTGAGATCTCTCTTGTTCGTTTCTTTACTTTATTTTCCTATACATTTCATTGACAATGTGGGTTTTATTTCTATTGCATGAATATGTATGCAAAACTAATCTGATCCTATACAGAAAAATCCTCAATCACATTAGTGAACCCGACATTCTCTTTTTAACACGTTTTTGTAGGTTCTTATACGATTTCTTTTTTTTTTGTAGGTACATGTGTATGGAATGACGCAATTGACATATTGTGCAACAAAAATGCTCTGTTGCACTACATCTTCTTGCGAGAGTGACACAATCAATCTGTCATGACGCTTCTAGCTTCCTAAGAGATGCAACTGGCCTGTTGTGATGCATTTTCTAGAAGACGAACTAGAAATGCCATATCAATCCGCATCTGCCAGCAACAACGATGCATCTGTATCATCGAGCCGCATTTTCTCTATTGCGACGCAAATGACTGGTAAAACCTTTTTTCTGTTTTCTCTTATTTTTTTAGTGTCCTATTTTCTGCTTCTAGATTAGAGATTTTTCAGGATACTAATATTTTTGTGACAGCGTGTGTCAAGTTGGAGGCTAACCAAATCTTATTGATTGTTCAATTAATTTAATTTTCCAACTTGCATTTCGCTCATTCGGTAAAATGAACAATCACACAATTGCATGAAATTAAAAAGAACAATCACTTCTCTTTTTAATGGGTTTAAAATTAACTATTAGTTAGCTCACACTAAAAATGGTTAAAAGGAACCCCATGCTTGACAATACTACAAATACTTAAAAAGAACCATTGTCTTTTCTATTTTAACACACTTCAATTTGGGCTTAAAAAGAATATGCGAGTGTGAGTTAGTATATTCATGTTCTCTCTCTTTGTTTTTAAATAAAGATTGATTGAACTATAAATATGTTGGCTTGATTTTGTTAGCCTTAGAAATTGGGTCTTCTTTGGTGGGAAAAAGTACTCACCTCAAAGTGACTCAAATCGGTAATGCGCTAAAGCCAAGTGACACCCAACCGCTATATAAATTTTAATGTTAAGGAAAACTTAGCATTATAAAACTTCCTACGGACCATCAATTGACTCCCCAATACCCTTGTGGTGCGTTGAAACCTGTAGAGCATAATCTCTACAAACTGGGATGATAATGCCTCTTGCGTGGCCTTCTAAACGGGTGCCCAAAATAAAACCTTTGTTTTAGTGACCACAAACCTTCTATTCTTTGGTGCAGCAACGGTCGTTGCCAAGGTACCCACACTTGTGCAGTTCTTAGTAGAGATGATCAATCTGTCATGGGAGTTTCATGGAGGTTGGAAGCTTGGTTTCCTTGAGAAGTGAATGCATTGTAAGGGGGAGCCCATGGGGCCAAGCTTCTGAATTCATCCACTAAGGATATGTGGTTGGAGTAAAATCTACATGGGATCCATAAGACTACTGTCCTTGCAGCCATAGGATTTTTTTGTAAATGTCTTCTATGTGGTTGTTTTTCATTTTTACAACACCATGTGTTTTCCAACTGTTTTTTGACAACCTCAAAAAATGATCAAACTAGTCAAACTGCTGAAATTCTCTTAGAAATTTTCTTCTAGCGATGCAATCTCCATGTCAAACCATAATTGATTAATTCTAAGCCGCAATCGCTTTGTTGAGCTGCATTCAAAAATTCTTACACCGCAATTCACCTTATCAAACCACATTTTCTTGCTCATACGCTGCAATAGCATTTCACGATCGCATTTGCTTGATATCGAACTGCATTCACCATTCCAAGCCGCATTTTCCAGTTAAAACACCACAATCACCTTACTGAGACGTATCTGACCTGTCGTAACACATTTTCCAGACTTCAAAAATATCTTTTCACTATCAAAACTAAGGTCCAAATTTATCTTTTCTAGATTCCATCAAGTCTTTCTCTACTGTTTCTATCAAACCAGACATTGAATTGCTCAACTTCCCTTATCATTGCATTATGGATAGCATTTTTAAAGTCACCATAGGATCCCATTTTCATTTTCATTAGTTGCATTGTTAAACTCTACCATCTCCTTAGACACTCATTTTACATATTTTAGGAGTAGATTCCTTACCATCCATTGTCAAACCTTTGCATTCAAAAGTAGGTTATCATTGGACTCAGTCACCCTTTGTCTTTTAGTCAATATCTTTGGTGAATTATTTCCCACTCAATAGTCTAGTGTGGAAATTTCACTTTGTCCTCCTTTAGTCCTTTTACAGTCCATTGATAGTCCAAACTTGAATCATTGTCAAAACTTTGTATGGTCAAGTATACATCTCCTTAGATTTACCAATAGTGAGTGCATCTTAGGCTCCTTTTAGTGTCATACCATTTGCATTTACAAACCTTTTGTCTCCTTTTGGTCTCATTTTTATTTCATAACATTCCTTAATTCCAAAATACCCAAAAACATAGTGTCATATTTAGGTCATTCTCCCTCATCATCCCCAAGTTGAGCAAGACTTTTTATGGTTGAAACTAGATTACAGAGAAAGAAAATACTTATGGATTCTTTTGGTCAAGACAACAACTTTCTCAATTTCACCAATGACATGAATTCATTCCCTAATGACATGAATAACTTTTCTAATGGCATGGGAAATTTTTCCATCAATCCATTTAGTGAGATTTCATTACCATCCTCTTCACAAAATCCTTTTGAACAATTTTTCGCAAAGACCAAAATGGGGAAATCATTGAAGAGGACATACAAGCTTCCACCCAAAACCCAGAAGTGGCCTCTTTTGTGGAAGAACTCGTTCTAAACGACTCAACCAGATATCTAGCCATGCTCCTTGACCAAGGGGTTAGGTTACCAAAAGGATTTGACCTCAACTCTATTAGAGCAACATCTCTTGATCACCAATCATAGAATACTTCCATGGGAGCCACTTCACAAAATATCATCAACACCATTAATGCTACCTCCCTTGGTCATGCTACCACCACAACCAATGCATCCACCACATTCAACACAACATCTATTGGGGGATCATCTACCCAAACCAACACCACATCACAATCCATCCCCCAACATTCATCCACTATTCCTTCACAAATGTTTGGATCAACAAAGGGGGAAACCACCTCAAACCTCTTTGGGACTTCATCTAGTTCCATGAGAACATAAGAAAACCTGTTGTTAGGTTCCTCAAATTCTATGGCAACCAACTCATCAAATACTTTTGGGAGGAACAAATGAAGAGTTGTCATTCAAGGCACCCAACCTAATATCCCAAATTCATCACAGGTTAATACCAACATTCCTTTGAGGCAAAATACCAACATTCCTCAAGGCCATAATTATCTATTTGGGCAAGGCAATCAAGGCACCCAGTTTTCCACTCCATTTGGGAATCAACATGTTCAAAGTCAACAAGGCCCCCAAATTCAATCCAACATGGCAGGATCTCATATCCCCACTTATGCTTCTCAAGTTCATACACAACAACACATCCCTCATCAAAACACTCATTTCCAACAACCGTGAAATTAGAACACTAATTTTTCTCACCAACAACCAATTCCAAATCAACACATCTCATCACAATAGGTGGGAAACCAATCCATACCTATCACCAACATGTGTGATGCTACCAACAACCCAATTGTGGAGGTACTCACACTCCAACTTGTTTCTCTTCAAACGCAAGTGGAGACCTTGCAACAGTCAAACAAGAAGTCTTACATGTCACATGACTTATGTCCATATCCGTTTGACACAACCTTGTATATGCCACTGTTTCCTCATGGATATGTGGTGCCACATTTCCCTAAATACAAAGGCAAGAAAAACCCCATTGAAAAAATAAGTTTTGGTGTAATTAAATGTTTTGTACCTTGTCCTAGGTCATAATTACACCTTAGTTAAGTTTACTTAGGGACCACATAGGAGTTGTTGGATAATTTCCACCTTTGGTGGACTTATCTTCATATTACTTTATCACCTCCACCTTTCATGGACATATCATGTGATTAGGTTTCCACCTTTTGTGGGAGATCCACTATTTGTGGTGGTTATCACATTATCACTTTCCACTTTAGGTGGAGTGATAACTTTTCATGTTGTCTTATGTCATAAGATTACGACACTTGTCATAATCTTATGCACTCCTATGTTCTCACCTTGGCTACATAACCAAGGGGTCTCTCATTGTAAATCAATACATTAAATCATATCATTGACATTGAATATAGTTTATTCTTGTCACATTATTTTCTCTCTTCTTTGTGCTTTCTATTTGGTCCATATATCTTGGCATCCATAGCCAATTCTAACATGGTATCAAAGCGGGTTGGGTGTGGTGCAGGAGCACTTGTTTGATTTCTTGACTCCATGAGGTCATTTGTAAATAGTTTCTCTATTTTATGTATTGGGTATTATAATAAGGTTTATCAAACCATTTTATAGGTTTTCAAGTCTTAGGAAGTCATATTTGAAGTCATTTGTCAAATAATGTTTAAAGTTGTTCCATATTGTAAAAATTGTAAAAGTTGCTCAAGAAAGTTGTCAAGCAACTTGTCAAAAGTGTCGTTAAGGTGTTTTGTCAACAAACTAACTAAAAAGTGGTTGAAAATAGTTGGTTTTGGTTGTAAATTTATAAGTACACCTTCCAAAACTCTAATTGGGGAGGTTGGAGACATTATTTGTGAAGTTTGATAAATGGCAACCTCAAGTTTGGTGTGCATTTTATGATTTCTACATTATTTTCAGGTTGAAGTTGTGATTTGTACGGACTGGTATGGATTCAAATAATAGAGTATCATATATGGATGGAAATGCCTCTATTTCTAGTTTCCAATTCTTTTTTTCTCATTGAATTTTATTGAATTTTGTGGAAGATATGATTATTGAGGGCAGGTTTGAACACTGCCTAGGGTTTGCAGTTTTGGGAAAAATACAATAACTTTATTTTCAACCATTGAATCTTTATAAAAATTGGAACGGATGTCTGTAATTATTTTATATAAAATCTCACTGAAGGGATTGGCTTCATTATTTGTTTTATGGAAGTTATTAATGACTGTTTATTGCATTGAATTGTGGGTTGTTGTGAGAATGATTACACTGTGATCTAGAATACAGTTAATCATTATTTGAGATGAATAATTTCATGAAATTTTTTAAGTGAATGGAATTTTGAGTTGTGATTCCTTTTCTCTGCATCAAGGTGCCATTGGAGAGTCTTTTTCTGAAGAGAGCTACCAGATTTGGGGAGGTTCCATTTTTGGCTCTTTATTGTAGGTTTATATCAGAGCTTGTTGGTGCAAATCTAAGCTCACCATTGTGTCTGAAAGGTTTGAGAAAGTTTATTTTGCCTTTTGTTTCTTCCAAATCGGACATATGAGGCCAAATCTATGAGGATTTGAAGCTGAATTGTAGTTGCTAGATCCAAAAGGTAGCTGCATTTTTGGAGCATTTTGGGTCAAATCCGACCTTGCCATCGCGTCCAAAAGGGCCAAAAACCCTAAGATCAATTGTCCATTCATCCAAATTGGAGCAAGTGATCCGGTGATGCAAAAAATATTTTCCTGTAGAGTCGTATGGTCCCCAGGTCACCATCATTACGTCGACGGTACGATTTCGAAAAATAATAATGTTGAAAAAATTTCAAATTTTTTTTTATGAAATTTTCATTTCAAAAATATTATATTTGGAAAAAATTTCAATTGAAAAATTTCTTTTGAAAACAAAAGAAAATAAAAAATAAAAAATACAAAAGTTTTTAAGCCTACGGATTGCAGACTGGTACAAGAAGTACCTGTACCGTGGTAGGGTACCATAGAGGCCATGTGGCCTGCGGCTCCACCACATTCCCCCATACTGGCAAGTGCCAAATCAAATCCGGTAGTAGAAAATCTAAACCACCAACCATCCTCCAAAATCCGACGGTTTCCAGAATATACCGGTAGATTCGAATATTCCAGGCATAGAGAGCATATTCTGAAATTTTTTCGACAAGAGCTTTTTTCTAGCGATAGGCACTGGGTCGTCAAATTTATCATCCTAACTAATAAATTCAGCACATGTCAGTGTGACATCAGTGAACATTTGAAAATTTTTGCCCCCTCACGACTGGAGTTTTGATTTTTACAGTTCAATTTTGAAAGCTCATAACTCAGTCATTTGGGATCCTTTTTTGGAGCAATTTTTTTTTATTTGAGCTAATTTTTCATGCTCTACATAGTGGTACAATCAGTTTTTGGTTTTGGCTTTTGGTTTTTTTAGAAATTATATATTCTCATAGGTGTTGCTGCTTCATTCTCATTTTGGGAACTTTGGGAGCCCATAACTTGCTCCTACGGTAACATTTTTGAGTGTTGTTTTTTTGAAAGTGCATTATTTTTTGTGTAATTTCCAGTAGTGTGATCAGATTTATCTCATCTACTATAATATTTTCAATGTGAGTTTGTGGCCTATTTTGGCAATTTGCATGTACCAAAATCAAAGTCCACTTTGCTGTTTTTGGCAGTGGCAATTGTAAACGCACTAAGTATAAAGTGCCAAATCAGATATTGCTTGGAGGTTTCTTGATTGAGTGATTTGGGGGGGTCTCTTGGTGCATTCTTTTGATCCGTTTTCTTGTGCTCTCTCATTTTCATGGATCATTCTAAGGTTCCTTTACTCACATCATATAATTATTCAACATGGCATCAAAATGCATGGAGTATTCTAATGACAGAAGGTCATTGTCTATATGTTGAAAATAAGGTACCTAAACCTATAGATGCAAATAAAAAGTTAAAATGGATGATCAAACATACCAAAGCTCTTGGATGTCTTCGTAGACTTGTTTCTCAATATTTGTTGTTTCAGATTGAATCATGTAATAATTATCATGAAGCTTGGGAAAAATTGAAAGCATTGTATGGTACTATAGATGAAGTAAGAGGCTAGCAAATTGATAATGATCTGATGAGCCTTGATCCTAAGAACTTTGATGACATCCAAGACTACATCACTAAGGTTAATGATCTAAGAGAGAAATGTAAAGCATGTGGAATTAATAAGAAGGACATTCAGTTGGTCTACAATACAATGAACAAACTTGGTCCTGATTATGCTTCTTTTGTTTCTAGCTTTCATACTCATAGATTGATTATGGGGTCTACATATACTACACCTTCATTTGAATCATTTTATGAGATGTTGATACATGAGCAACAAAAGCTTATCTCAATGGGTCTCATCAAGACTAATAAATCTCAGGCATTGTTGGTTAATCAAGTGAAGGAATCAAAATTAGATAAGAAACATAAGAAAGCAAAGAATAATCCACATTCATATCAAACAAAGAAAAAATCCTCTTTCAAAGGGGAATCATCTAAGAAGGAGAGGCATTTTTGTGCATATTGCAAGAAGGATGGACATGAAGAACACTATTGTTATAAGGACATTGATGAGTTGAAGAATCTTCTCAAAAAGAATCAAATTGATTTTCCTTCTAGAATGTCTGAATCTTCTTATTCTCCTTCTTCTTCAAAATAGTCTAAGGACAAAGGTCAAGCATTAGGTCCAGGATCAGGTAGATGGCTTCTAGATTCAAGAGCATCACATCATATGGCATCTTCGCAATCTATATTCTCTTCATTTCAGCCGTGTTCTATGTCCCCTATCTTGATGGGGAACAATACATACATGAGTGTAATAGGGAAGGGATCTATTAGTTTTAGGGACAACACTTTTCAAGATGTTTTGTGTGTTGCTCATTTGACAAACAATCTTCTTTCCATATATCAGATTACACATGGTGGAAATGGGAGAATTGTGGAGTTCACACCTGATTCAATCATCATTCGAGACTTGGAGAGTAGAGAGATCATTTCTACTGGGGTGGTTGATCATTCATCCTGGTTGTATACCTTTGCAGATTTTGCTTCTGATGGTGACATTGTTCCTTCGACTGTTGATCACACTTCTAGTGTGAACCATGATTTAGAGGAGACATTTGGCTACTTGTGCTTGGGAGTTCTCACATTAGATCCAGTACTTGAGCCATGAATTTCATCTCCTTCATCTACTGTTGTAGTTGATGATGCTTGTGATTCCACAGTTTGGGTTCCTTGTGATTCAGTGCAGCAGGACAAACATACTCTTCCAGATATGGCTACATTGGATGGCTTCTTGACAGGTATTTCAGACTTGTTTGTGGAGTCTCATCTTGCAGATTTGGGGACATCATTGATGACATTCATCTTCTCTTTGATGAAGATTCTCTTTCTTCAGTTGTTGTGAGGGAACACTCTGACCCTCTTGTTCATTCTCTACATGATCATTCTTTGCAGTTTGGCGTGAGTGTGGATACTTTTGGACAACATTTGGAGGAGTTCTTTGTCTTTAGAGGGGACATCTTTCTCTTTGGATCATGTTCTACATTCTTCTCTACTAGATGTTGGATTGTACTCTTCAGCAGTGTGGCCTAGAATGCCTATTTGGAGTGTGTCATCTTTTGACATCGACATGGAGACACTTGAGCATCATACATCTTGCATACATCCTTGGTTTTGTTTCTTCCTAAGGGGAGGAACGTTGTTCGGTGAGATTGGAACATCTTCAACATTCAATGTCGAGCTTCTACCATCATTGCAGGAGACTCAACATTCAGGGGGGGTTGCCTTGTCTCTCTTCTACTTCTCTCTTATCGGGGGGTCTTTTTCCTCACATGGGGTTTTTACCTTCTCATGCATCATTGAGAGCATTTCTATCTTGTATTTCATCTCTCTTTTGGGGAGGAGTTTTTTCCCATTAGGTTTTCTCCTTTTCTCCATTTGTGAGAAATTGCATTGCATTTGTACATGGGTACCTAACATGGCCCAATTTCCAAGACCCATCTTGCATTATTTTCATTTGTGTACATTCTCCCTAAGTGGCACTTAAAGGGGGGTGTTGGTGTAATTAAATTTTTTGTACCTTGTCCTAGGTCATAATTACACCTTAGTTAAGTTTACTTAGGGACCACATAGGAGTTTCTGGAGAATTTCCACCTTTGGTGGACTTATCTTCATATTACTTTATCACCTCTACGTTTCATGGACATATGATGTGATTAGGTTTCCACCTTTTGTGGGAGATCCACTATTTGTGGTGGTTATCACATTATCAATTTCCACTTTAGGTGGAGTGATAACTTTTCATGTTGTCTCGTCATAAGATTAAGACACTTGTCATAATCTTATGCACTCCTATGTTCTCACCTTGGCTATATAACAAAGGGGTCTCTCATTGTAAATCAATACATTAAATCATATCATTGAAATTGAATACAGTTTATTCTTGTCACATTATTTTCTCTCTTCTTTGTGCTTTCTATTTGGTCCATAAATCTTGGCATCCATAGCCAATTCTAACAATAAGAGAATTCACCACTAGTCGCATGGATATTGCATATGAACAAACCTATCTCATGAGACTCTTCTCTGGAAGTCTCGTAGGCCATGCATTGGAATGGTTCTCATTATTGCCTAAAGGACTAAAAAAATGGGATGAATTGGCAAACAAGTTTGTTGAAAACTACACCTATAACATTGACATAGATATTTGCATTGCCTCCTTATGCAGACTTACCCAAGAGGAGGTAGGAGATACTTTTATCCCATTCTTTCAAATATGGAGAACCTTAGTGAGAAGATTTCTTGTAGAAATAACTAAAAAGGAGAAAGTTACCATGTTTGTGCAAACTCTCCTAGGACCACTTAGGAATGGCTTACAAGTCCATTATTGTACCACCTTTGTTGATCTTGTTGAAAAATGTTTTCAACTTCAAAAAGCCTTGATCACCAAAGGTGAATTAAAATATGGTGGAAAAACCATCAACGCCACCATAAACAATAACCCAAGTAACTCCAATGACAAAACCAAATACTAGGTTAAGAATAAACACATCACCGATGATGGTGTGGTCGATGAAAAAAACCGTTAATGCAACAGGTCATGTACTCAGGATCAAACGAGTTCAAAATCAAAATGCACCTATGACCACACCGACACCAACTACTAATGCTATTCAAAAAATCCTACTCAATCTAATCAAAGGTAGTTGCGTCAACCACAACAGTTTCAAAAACACACATACACTCCCTTGGGTGAGCCTATCAAAATTGTCTTAAAGAAACTTATCCAAAACGGTGTCATAACTTTGGAAGAACCTAAATCGTATGACCCTGGTCAGTTCAAGCCATTATGGTGGGATGATAATGCATTTTGTGATTACCACCATGTCACAGGGCACAAAAATTATTCTGCTGTCAGTTACAAAATCTTGTGCAAGACCTTATTGAAAACCATACCATGGAGTTAGGAGGTCAACCATTCGCATCTAATGCAGATCATGGTCCTAATAATCCCAACTCATCTGGCACAAAGAATAACAATAATCAAGCCAATCACATCCGTCCTACCTACAATCATGTCTGCCCTGCCTACAATTATTCTGGTGGTACCATCATTAATAATCTTCACGCTGCTGATGAAGATAAGTGTGTTAATACTATTACCATTAAAAAGGCCCCGAAATGCAACGTCACAACATGTAAAGGAAAGCTCACCATCCCAAGTCCCTCTACATGTTAGCCTAAAATTACCATACATGGTCAGTCTGCCAAGCCATCAAACCCTAAACTAGAGTTCAACCTTATTGATAAATTGAATAAAACACTCGCTCAAATATCCATTCTTGAATTGCTCAAAATTTCAGCTGCACATAAGGCCATCTTGGATAAAGTCTTGCAAGATTCTTCCATCCCAAACAACATTGATGTCAATCATTTTGAAACCATGGTTGGATATTTGACTTCACCTCACCACATTACCTTTTCGGAAACTAACTATTCCTCACCCAAACCATCTCATAATGATGTGCTTCATATCAAGGTTTTTTTCCACAAACATAAGGTTAGACGAGTCCTAGTAGATGGCAGAGCAGGATTGAACATTTTCTCTTTAAAATTGGTTAAAGCTCTTGGATTCTCTAATGCATGTGTAGATGCTACCAAGAGCATTGTCATCAAGGAATATGATGATGAGGAACGTGCTTCTAAAGATGTCATCATAATTCCAATTTGTGTGGTACCAATTATTATAGATACAACATGCCATGTCCTGGATAGTGACATACATTATAATATATTACTTGGCTGCCCATGGATTCATTCCCTAAAGGCCATTCCTTGCACATACCACTAATGCCTAAAGTTCCCTTTTGATGGTACTGAAATTACTATCCCAGGAGATCCTAATCCATTTCAATATTGTATTAATCTGAGAGCCACTACTGAGCACCAGGTACCCATTAATCGGGAAGCCTCACCTTCCACCTCTTCAAAATGTATTGACCCATCTGCACTCACCAAATCATCCATATCCATTCCATCGACTTCCGCCACATCATCCTCCTCGGCCTCCAAACCAAGTAATGACCTAAAGATCCATGACCCTCGCTGTGGATAATTCAAACTGAATATGACTTCCTATATCACCACAATACCTAGGTCGTTGAAAGTCTATGGTAGACCATGTTTCACAATCGAGCCTAAAACAACTTTCAGTGTTCCACCAAAAATAATATTCACACTATGAGGAGATATGGGTAATGAATTCATTATTGACATATCTAATTGGATCTACAAAGACCCAGAAGGATTACCTCCACTACCACTGCATCTCTATGGAAAAGGCTATGACATATGCAAGGCACTAGGTTTTTATGGCACAAATGGCCTTGGAAAATCCAACAATGGAAGGAGAGAACTTGTTACTATTTCTGCAAGACCAAGGTACATGGGCCTAGGGTTTGACCAACTCAGACTGATGATCAATGTACCTATGAATTTTCAAGTAAGGATGAAATGGCTATAGAAAGTGTCGAGACATGTGAAGAATCCCTTATCGAAACTAACTCTAATGAATGGGAATAGGGATCTGAGAAAACCTTGAGCAACTATGATATTGATGAGCTATTCCTGGAACCTGGCCAACACCCCTTTGAAGAAAGATTCTGACAAGAATACGACATTGATCCTATTGACTGTCATTCTAAAAATAAGGAATGGGTAAGTATTCCTTGGGATCCAGAAGAACATGAATTGGCATCAGAAACATATGAATCATCCCACCCCATTCTCGAGCCCACCCATGAGCCTAACATATCTAAACCTACTGTGCATGCCTCTGAAATGTCAGCCACTTGTCATGATGCTAATACTTTTATCCCCTATTATGACTATGAATACAACTCATCTAAATCTGAATATGGTCCATCCATTACATTTGACACTGAAGTTGAAATTGACAACTTTTCCTTCACACTTGATGCCTCAATTTTCACACTTTCCACATCTTCCCCATCTTTTACCAGCACTGATGATGGGATTTCCCTTGTTTACTTGCAACTAATTGACTAGGACCAACAAGAACCACCCGTAATGGATATCTTTCAGAATGATGAGGCAATAGCATAATTCATGGGGCTCCAAGAAGGCATACCATGGGGTGATCACAAAACAAGATTTTCCATTGACCTAGATTGTGCAGCTTACTTTGGGGAGACTGTGCAATCCTCCAGTCACAAAAATACAGAGATTAAAATAAGAAAAGAAATGTCTTTAGGTGAAAACCACAAGACACCTTCTGACAAAAAAATAGTAAAAATAAAGGATGTATCCAAAGGTGAAAACCTCTCTAAGGTGCCTAAGGATGGAGGATTGAACTTTCTTCCTGTCACATAGGAAAAATCAGCTATGCTTATCAAAGACACAATAGAAGTTAACATAGCTACACCAGAGAATTCCAAAATGGTTCTCTTGGTTGCTTCATTTTCAAAAGAAGAAAAACCTAAATTTCAACAATTCTTCATAGACAGGAAAGTTAACTTCGCATGGTCCTATGCTAACATACCAGGCCTTGATCCAGAATTGGTATTGCATCATCTTCCTCTAATCCCAGGAATCAAGTAAGTCAAGAAAAAATTATGGAAAACGCATCCACAGATAGCACTAATTGTAAAGGTTGAACTAAAGAAGTTATTGAATGTTGGATTCATAAGATCAATAGACTATGTTGACTGGATATCCAACATTGTCGTTGTCACAAAGCCAAATGGAAAAATACGTATCTATATGGATTTCAGAGATTTAAATAAGGGTTGTCCAAAAGATGATTTCCCATTGCCAAATATAGACATGATTATTGTTCTCACAGCATGATAGGAGATGCTCTATCTCATGGATGGTTTCTTAGGCTATAACCAAATCCACATTGTAGGTGAGGATCAGAACAAAATGACATTTCCATGCCCATGGGGAACATACTATTGGAATGTCATGCCTTTTGGCCTAAAGAATGCATGCACCACATACCAAAGAGCTATGAAAACAATATTTCATTGCATGATGCATATCCTAATGGAAGATTATGTGGATGAACTTCTGGCCAAATCTTTGACAAGGAAAGACCATCTCAAAGTCCTGAAAAAAATTTGTAGATGGCTAGAGGATTAGAAGGTTCGTTTGAATCCAAAAAAATCTGTCTTTGGGGTTACTTCAAGAAAATTATTGGTCTACATAGTTTCATGACGAGGCATAGAAGTTGATCCTACTAAAGTGAAATAAATTCTAGACATGCCTCCACCATAAGGAATTAGCGAGTTAAGAACACTTCAGGGCAAACTGTAGTCCATCTGATGCTTCATCACACAGTTGGTAGACAAGTGTCAACCATTTCAGTACCTATTATGTAAAATTATCCCCTTTGTATGGATAGACAAATGCCACATATCCTTCAAAAAAATCAAATAATATCTATTGATACCACTTGTCCTAATGCCGCCCATTGAAGGCAAGTCGTTGATCTAGTATGTCTTGGAAACTACAAATGCACTGGGGATATTATTGGCACAAAACAACCATGACGAAAAAGAGAGATCCAACTATTATATCAATCGCACACTGATAGGATATGAGTTGAACTATACGACCATTGAACGTGCATGCCTTGCAGTTGTCTTTGAAGCACAAAAACTAAGAAATTACATGTTGAGCCACTAGACACACCTGGTAGCCAAGGTTGATCCACTAAAGTATCTTCTAAGTCAGGTAGCATTGATAGGCCGATTAGCAAAATGGGTCATGATTTTAAGTGAATATGACATACAATATGTTGAGCGCAAGGCAATAAAAAGGATAGGTAATAACGGATAAACTCACAAATGCACCCATCCAAGGCCCTCATCCACTGATAATTGATTTTCCTGATGAGTCTATCTTTCATGTAGAGCCTACATCACCATGGAAACTATATTTTGATAGGTCTCATACTGGTCACGGCTCAAGGGTTAGTATCTTTTTCATCACACCACAAGGGGATTTCATTCCTAAGGCATTCTGGATCGCTTTCCCTTGTACTAATAACATTGTAGAATATGAAGCATTGGTCATAGGACTCAAAATGGCAATTAAATGGAAAATTCAAACATTTCTAGTATTCAGGGATTCTCAGTTAGTTATTAACCAAGTGAATGATGATTATGAAACAAAAGATGACAAGTTTCTCCCCTACAAGTGAATGGTGGATAGCTTCCTAACATATTTCAAATTTATTTCCTTTGAATAAATCCCAAGGACACAAAAGAAAGTAGTTGATGCCATGGAAACTATTGGATCTCTCTTAGACATCCCCAAAAATGTGTCACAATTTGAGTTCTTGGTGGAATAGCTACTGATGCCTGCATATGACATCCCAGAGTCAAAAATGGTTTGTAAGATTGTTGGTCCCATTTCACCTTGGTACCAAGACATCTATGATTATCTCAAGTCCCAAAGCCTACCACCCAACCTTTCTAATAACTAGAGAAAGTCCTTTATATGAAAAGTTGCTTGACACACCATCGTCAGTGACACCATATACCGTTGTGGCTTTGATAATACCCTTCTTTGCTATCTCGACATTGATGAAGCCCAAAAAAAATTATGAGAAGTACATGAGGGTATATGCGGATCTCATTTGAGTGGTCCAACGTTAGCTAGGAAAGTCAACAGACTTGGATACTATTGGCTGACACTAGAAAAATATGCTCTTTAGTTTGTTAGAACATGTCAAAAATTCCAGGTGCACAGTGACCTAATCCATGTACTTGTACAATAGCTGAGACCGATCACTTCTCCATGGCCCTTCACACAATGGGGACTCAACCTCGTGGGAAAGATCCATCCATCCTCCTCTAACGGCCATAAATTCATAATCACTGCCACTGAGTACTTTCCTAAGTGGATTGAAGCCATCACTCTCACTTACATCACCTGTAATAAAATATCAAAGTTTATCCTTAATTACATCATCTGTCGGTATGGTGTTCCATAGTCCATCATCACAAATAATGGGAGTCCATTCAAAAATCAAGACATTCGTCAACTCTATGAGCGATTCCACATCCAACATCATTTCTCCACCCCATATTATCCACAAGGTAATGGCCAAGCTGAGGCATCGAATAAAAAAATTCTTGACATTCTCAAGAAGACTGTCAATGACACTGGCCGAGATTGGAATTTACAACTCAATCTCGACTTATGGGCCTATCAAACCAAAATTCGTACACCCACTAGAGCCAGTCCATTTTCTCTTGTCTATAGATTTGAGGCCATATTGCCCATCGAGGTCTAAATTCCTTCTCTTCGAGTCTCCTTGAAGGGAATGATTGATCATGAAGAGTATATATAGTCTCGCCTACATGAGCTAAAAATGGTACAAGAAAGATGACAAAATGCCTTGAATCACTTGCAGGCATATCAAAATCATCTCTGTCAGAGCTATAAAAAAAGAGTGATGGTGAGAAAATTTTAAATTGGTGACTTGGTCCTCATGCAGAATCCAAGAAATTAGGCTGACCATGAAAATCCTGGAAGGTTTGAGCTTAATTAGCTTGGTCCTTATATTATTACTATAGCATTCGGTTCTAGAGCCTATTAGTTGACCACACCTGATGGAGAACAATTCAAAAAACCTATCAACAACCTACATATATGAAATTTTTACATGTAGCTTTAGAGATCCTTGGCTAAAACACCTAAAAATACAAAAAAAATGAAAAATAAAGAAAAACTCGTTCCTTCGTGAAAACCTAGCAAACAGGTGCTTTGGATAAGTACCATGGTGAAAACCTGGAAAACAGGCACCTTGCTTAGTCGATCATTGCTTCTCCATCTACTGTTATTCTAATCGACCCTTATCCACTTTGCATAATCACAATAGCCTGACACATTCACGACATTCGTCCTAAGTCCTATCAATTATGTCCATGGTTAGGATTTGGTTGACATCACCCCTTGCATATCTTAGCCTTCTGCCCCGTGTTTGCCTATTTCCATATCCTTTGGCCCGGGTAATCCCCAATTTGTCTGGGGGCAATACCTTTATCATGTAACTATAGTGGGTGTCGTACATGAACCTGCATTCATAAAAAGTCATGAAAATTTTCATAAAAATCTGAAAAAGTCTTGAAAAATGAACTAAAAATCTGAAAAAGTCTTGAAAAAAGTCCTAAAAATTGTTAAAAGTCCTAAAAAGGACCTAAAAATTTGAAAATGTCTTGAGAAAACACAAAAATATCCAAATCAATGTTCAAATCCCCAAAAAACAGAGTCAAATTCAATGTATGTCATATCAATCCAATCAATCGCGTTAATCAATCTTTTGTCCAAGTCCAAACTACGTTGTCTCTACGCATTTGCTACGTAGAAAAGATTCATCTTTGAATCTCAGAGATATTAGGTCAATCTTCCTTGTTTTTTCAAAGTAAAATCATGATTAAAACTTCTTCCCTTTGGACAAGGTAATTGGTCGTGTTGAATTATGAGGTCTTTGAGGGCATGATGTAAATAAGGCCATCAATTGATGATCCCCCGAGGGTGCACTGGGTTAGTCCATTAGGGTTCATGGCACCGCTTTTGCACACACGTCCAAATTTCTTCAAATCAAGAAAATATTCTATCAATCTTGAGCAGGCAGTCTATCAACAACCCATTTCATCAGCACTTTTGGTCAAATCAACATGTCAGCAAGGACATGTAATCAAACTCTATCAAGACAAATTAACTTGGCAAAATTTTGGGTTCTTTTTCAAATGTGTCCTGAAAAGTAACTCTCGTCATTTCTTTATGCTTTTGGATGTGTCCTTCCTAAGCATCATCATCATCATCTGGCATTTTGATGGATTCCCCCAACTCTGAGAATTGATCTCCTAGATATCAACATCATTGAGGATGTGTCCTTCCTGAATCTAATATGACTTCACTTTTGCCAACCTTGACCCTGTCAACCTTGGCATTTTAAAATACTTGACATTAGAACACTTGGAAAACGCTTGGAAAAATTTATCTGTCTTTTTGATGGTTATCATGATATTATTTCCTTATGTCATAGGATCCACGACATATCATGATGATCATCCTTGTCTTTTTATGATCACCCTGCTACTAGTTTCTCAAGGATGTCCTAACTTTAGGATTTAGAGAAGCAACGATGTACTACAATGATTTTCCTATATGTATTTGACTATCATGTGACTAGTTTCTCAAGGATAACCTAACATCATGATTTAGAGAAGCAATGATGTCTCATGATTAGTCTAGTTTTTCTGGCGGTTGGTCAAGATAAAATAACTAGGGGCAATTAGGTTCCTCATATGAGTCATGATCATCCTTGTTTGTAACTATTGATCTACGTGCTGGTTCGCCCTTGCACACTATTGATCTATGTCATATCATAGTGTTTGTTGGCCATCAAGAAATTTTCACCCAATGATGATTAAGCGTAATAACTAGGATAGCACTATAGCAAATTTTGGAAGGATTTTTTGTTTCTGCATTAACATGCATATCTTTCTTCACACTAACATCCATCTTTGTCTTCTCTTCTCTTGTTCTCTGATGATATCCTATGAAATGCAAAAAAAAAGTTGCATGCATGATCATACGAGCATTTCATATTCATATTTAACATCTTCATAAATCAAATACCATAATTCACATTGCATAATGCTATCATTTACATCCATCCATCTCACATCATAAAACCATCATTTGCATCAACATATAAGAATCACATCATCATACATTACACAATGCATACATACATAATCACATCCATAATTTCATTCATAAGCATAAAACATGATATCCATACATCTCATAGCATCATAAAAGCATCACATAACATCTGATAAAGCATAGAATACCATAACGCATAGAATCATATAGGCCGCATCAAAACTGCATCGCATATATATAATCTCAAAAAATATCATGTCACAGGATAGAGTCATGGGATATCCCAAAAATGGAGCTCGCAAGCTCGAATGTCAATACATGCAAATTTCTAACTACAATTTAAAAATATCAAGTCCTATGATATACCCCCTCCGTCCCGTGGAGGTGACTCATGAGGCGGATGCGGCTGACTCATCATGTGAAAAGTGACCTGAATAGGCATAGTGTCTGAAGTCTGAATCTGGGATCCCGAGGCCTCAGTAATGGGAGGCTGGCTCTCCTCTGCCAGGTGTCCTCATGAAATTGATCTATGACCATGCTCTGATCTATGGTTGTGGCCTAACGAATTTTGATGTGAATTATGTGACTTGTGGCCTGATGACTGCCCTGATGCAGTGGATCCCCCAACACTATTATGACTACTACTATGTGATCAGCTGTTGTTGTGGGTCTGAGTGCCACTACCAGTCCTATTGAAGGATCAAGACAATCTTGGGTCTCATTGCTCTAGTGGAACAATCTTATTATAAAGCAATTTGTATCGACCCCTGCTCTCAGCCATCCTAGCTAGCTCCCTAGCCATATCCCCTGTTGGCCTTGCACATAACTCTGCAAACTCCATGACCCATTGGTCTGCCTCTTGTCATCAAATAAAAACCTTATCTATCTCCACTCTAGTAACCTCTAACTCTACTACTAGGGCCTTGCTCTAAGACAAGGCCACATCGAGTTTGCTCTAGAGATTTATGATCCTCTGATCAATGGTGGCATCTATTGGCAAAACCGATGACATGTCCCCCTCCTCATCCCTGACAATCATCCACTCTCATAAACTCCTCTCGGCCTCATCCTCCCCCTCATCCTCCTCCTCATCCCTCTCCTCCTCCCTCTCCTCCACTCCTTGGACCTCCTCCATGTCAATCTCAAGAGGATGGTCTCAACAAATGGATCCTCCTCTGTTGGCATCTCTCCCTCTACTCTCACCTCCACCTCCTCTACTGGTGGGGAGTTCTATCTCTCCAGAGCACATTTTCTCTTCCTAAGACCTATTCTTTTGTCTTACTAGGGTAATCTACTCTACCCTACTTAGAGGCCACTCCTAAGACCCCTATCTCCTTATAGAACTCTCCACCAATTTCAAATACTCACCTTCGCTCTCAAATCACCATGAGCTCCCATGGGCTCAATTTTGCCTCAAAGTTCCCAAACCTTTCTTGGGACTAGGAATAGGTCTTCCAACTATTCCTTGGGTGATCTTACTCCAATTTGAACCTTCTTGTAGGATTCTTTCTTCATTTGTCCATCAAATTCTCTTAAACCTTGTTTTTAGGCCTTGTATCCTTTTAGGTCATTTAGACCTCCTAAAACCAGTGTTCTAGGAATAAATCCTAATATCCCTTAATAAACCCATAAACTATTTAGGTATTCTCTTTATAGACCTCCCAAGCTCTAATATTTCCTAGGTTTTAGACCTCTCTAGTGTCCGTACATAGGCCTTTCACCAAACCCCTATTTTCAAGGGTTTCTAGGGTATGTAACACAATCCAGTTTCTTTGACCTAATTGATTGCTCTAATAGCCTCCTTTACACTTATCCTTGCTTCCACATGTCCAAGTCACATACCCCTACACCCCTACACCACGGATTGGCACAAACTAACCCATTTAGCAAGTCTTCTTGCTGATGTTTTGTCCAAGCATCTAGCCAGAATGCCCCTACACTCGCCTAGAGCTTGATGGTTACATCAACTCCCCTACACACAAAGACTCCAAAAGCTTTATTTACCCTATATACATAGTCCCCTACTTGATTCTAGGTGGCCAGGGAAGCTTTTCCATGGGAACTCAAGTGGGGATCATTATTTACAAAACTGTCCCTGAACCCCGCAGTGAAAACCAAGAACCAAAAGAATTTGTAAAACTATCAACCTGTCAAACTAAATGACTAAAAAAATGCTGCACAAGGTAGGAACAGGTCACAAAAGAAAGACTCAAAGCATTAGTTCAGTCTTTTCAATCCATTAATTGGCTAGATGAATGTTCTGTCACATAAATTCAAACAAATTTTCTCTTTTCCAAGTCACAAACTCTTCTTCCCAAATCTCAATCTGTACAATAGATTTCCCACACATCATATTAGGGTTTTTCTAACCTTATATACCTTATTCCCACATGTTAGGACCCTTAGGTTGGGCTTAGAACATCATTATTGCCATTTTCAAGCTTTTAGGACAAATTGCCAAGACAACATTGTCAAGATTTGCCTAATCTCCTCATTAAGACTTCTCCAAACCTCAAGGCTCTAAACTAACCTAATTTTTCCACAACACACACATCAATTCAACCTTGGTAATTTTTAACCTAGTCCTTATTGCCTTGGTGGTTGGCTAGAACCACCTACAAGCCAAAATTTGCAAGATCTCTCCAAAAGACCTTAAGGTGCTCTTGCACCATTCTCCCCCTTTAACAAAGAAGTTAGGGAATCTGTGGTGTTAAGAACTTCTCACTAATTCCATGCTTCTTGAAATAAATCTTTTCTATCCAAGTAGCCTCTGACTCTTGTTGGTGTCTCCACTTCACTAGGTGCTCCATGTATGTCTTGTGCCTAGTCTTCTTCTTCACCCTTGAATCTAGAATCTTGTCAACCTATGGTCTAATCAGATCAGGTATGTTGAGTCCTTCCACATCCTTACTCACCTCAGCACTATACTGTTCCTCATCCATTTCTGGTCCTTTATACTTCACCAAGTTCTTCACATTGAAGATAAGCGAAATGGACATCTCCTTGGGTAACTCCACCTTGTATGCATTTGATCCATAATTAGCCAACACTTTACATGGCCCTATCCTTTTCATGTGCATTTCACTTGGTATTCCTTTCTGTAGTCTTTCCTTGTTCAATTATACCATCACCAAATCACCTATTTCAAATTTTAGATTGCTCTTCCCTTCACCTCTTTTAGCCTTCAACTTCTGGTTAGCCTCAATTAATGTCTTCTTTACCTGCTCATGAACCTCTCTCATTGAATGAGAAAAATCATCAGCATGTCCACTGATCCCTTCATAACCTTTTAGGTCTCTCAGCTCAAGTACACCTCTTGGATGTAACCCATATACAATTTCAAATGGACTCTTACCAATAGACCTATTTGTGCTATCATTATAGGAAAATTATGCCTATGAAATGACTTGTTCCCATCCTTTTCCATACTCCTTAGTTAGACACCTCAACAAGTTACCAAGTACCCTATTTATCACCTCTATCTATCCATCCATTTTAGGATGATATGTTGAACTATGAGACAAGTTGGTTCCTAACCTCTTCCAAAGAGTTTTCCAAAAATGTCCCATAAACTTCACATCTCTGTCTGCAACTATGCTCTTTGGCAACCCATGTATCCTTACTACCTCCTTGAAGAATAGATGGGCAATGTGACTAGCATCATGTGTTGTTTTTCATGGAATGAAATGGCTCATCTTGCTGAATCTGTCCACTACCACAAACACACTGTCAAAACCAGTCGGTGTCCTAGGTAACTCTACTATGAAGTCCATGCTTATGTATTCCCATGGTCTATTTTGGATGGGTAATGGTTGATAAATCCCTACTTTTTTTTATGTTCCCTTTTCCTTTTGACACACTCCACATTGCTCCACATACCTCCTTACATCTCTTTGCATCTTAGGCCACCAATAGAACCTTTCCACTAAGTCTAGGGTCTTGTTCAATCCAACATGTCCACTCAAACTGCCATTTTGCTTTTCTTGGATAAGATTCTCCCTCATGGAACCTCTTGGAACACATAATTGTTTCCCTCTAAAAAATAGACCATTCTACAAAGTATAATATGCATATTCACTGTGAAAATGGTTTTCAAAATCAATACATACCTTGTAGATCACTGAGAAATCATAATGTCCTTCATATATTTCTTTGAATCCTTCAACCCTTGTGCTTTGTAGCTGTATCTCTTGAATGGTAAGAAATATCCTACTAAGGGCATCTGCAACCTTGTTGTTAACCCCTTTCTTGTGCTTGATAGTAAAGGTGTATGACTACAAAAACTCCATCCATTTGATGTGCTTCAAACTGGGCTTCTCTTGAGTATTGATGTAGCTTAAGGCCTGATTGTCGGTGTATACCACAAATTATTTAGGCAATAGGTAGTGCCTCCACTTTTTAAGAGCTTGTACTAAAGTATACAACTCTAAGTCATAGAATGAGTACCTAGAATTTTCTTCATTTAGCCTTTCACTAAAGAATTCCACTGGCCTGCCTTCTTGGCTTAGGATTGCACCCACTGCTATGTTGCTTGCATCACATTCCACTATGAATGGTTTGTCAAAACTTGGTAAAACTAGGATTTGTTGGGTAGCTATCTCCCTCTTCAATCTTTCAAATCCTTCATTGGCTTGTATGGTAAACATAGACTTTGTTTTCAATCCTCCTTTGATGGTGTCAAGGACTGGTGCATATATTTCACTAAACTTTCTAACAAACTTCCTATAGAATTGAGCTAATCCATGTAAACTTCTAACTTCGGTCCCTGTCTTGGGAGTAGGCCAACTGAGAATGGCTTCAACCTTGCTCTTGTCCATCTTCAAGTTCCTTTGAGATACTACAAATCCTAGGTAGACTAGCTCTTGCTTCATAAACTCACTCTTCTCAAGATTTATGGTGAGCTTCTCCTCTTGAAGTTTCTTCAACACAAGTTCTAGGTGCTTCATATGTTCTTCTTTTGTTTTGCTAAAGATGAGGATATCATCTAAGTAGACTACCACAAAGACTCCTATATAGTTCTTCAGTACCTCATTCATCACCCTCATAGAAGTGCTAGGTGCATTTGTAAGACTGAATGGCATTACTAGCCACTCATATAACCCCTTTGTGGTTTTAAAAGCTGATTTCCATTCATCTCCCTCTTTCATCCTAATATGATAGTAGCCTCTTTTTAAATCAATCTTGGAGTAGTACTTAGCACCCCCTAAACAATCCATTAAATCTTCTATTCTAGGAATAGGAAACCTATATCTAATGGTTATCCTATTTATTTACCTAGAATCAATACACATTCTCCACTTATCTCCCTTCTTAGGTGCCAACACCACTAGAACAACACATGGGCTTATGCTTTTACTAATCAATCCTTGGTCCAAAAGTTCTTGGACTTGCCTTGCTATCACCTTATTTTGCTCAGGTGTCATCTTGTATGCAACCTTGTTAGGCAATGTTTCTCCTAGCACAAAGTCTATTTGATGAATGATTGCCCTCTTAGGTGGTAGTGTAGCTAGTGTGCCTTACAAATGATATCCCTGAACTGGTCCAACAGCTACTTCACTTCCGCTGACATAGGTAGCCAACTAGGTGACTCCTCCTTTGTCTTCAACATGATTTCATAAACAACTCCTTCTTCCTCCTTCATGTCTTTTAGGAATTCCTTTCCACTCATCAAAAGTGCACTGGATTCTACCTTCTCCACTGTGCCTTCTTCTATCAAAGACTGGATTTTGTAAATCACTCCTTCCTTCTTGAATGAATACTTGTTCTCCTTGCCATGGTGTACTGCCTCCCTATCATATTTCCATGGTCTACCAAGCAACAGATGGAATCCATCCATTGGTATCACATAGTATCATGTCTTGATACTTCCCTATAGCAAACTCAACCCATACTTGTTCATTGACCAATATATTATGCCCCTTATTTGACCAAGTAACCTTGTAAGGACACACATGGGGTATCTTGATGAGGTTCAACTTCTATACTGCCTCCTCTGATATGACATTATCAGTAGACCCTAAGTCAATTATGACCTCGCAGACCTTACCTAGTATCTTGCACTTGACTCTAAAAAGAGCTCTCCTCTATTTGTGTTCATCCTCGGTAGGTTCTTTGATCAAGATCATTCTCAACATGAGACTCTCTCCTTTCTCTGAATCTAGAATCACCTCTGAGTTCTTGGAACATTCCTCTTCTTGGACATAAGTAATCTTCTTCTCACCTTGTGAAGATGCTGGCTTGTTAGGACACCTATAAGCTGAATGACCCAACTGTTCATAATTGTAACACTTCATGGAAGCAAAATGAGAAATTCTCCCAAATCCTCTTGATTTGCCTCTTCCACCATTGTTAGAGCTTCTACCTCTATATCCCCCTCTACTATTTTCCTCATAGGATTTTTCACCCACCTTATAATCTCCTTGGATTCTATTCTCATTGCTCCTTCCACCAAAACCTCCTCTATGTACACCTCTAGGGTCTCTGCCTTTTCCTTTACCCCTGGTATTAGAATCTTGCTTCTTTTTTAGTTTCTCTTCCACTTTAATAGCCATCTGATAGTAGCTATGGAGGGTAGTAAGTGTGAAGAGACTCAAATCCTCTTCTATGTTCCATCTAAGGCCATTCAGATACCTAACAACCTTAATGCTTTCACTTTCTTGCACTCTAGACCTAAGGCTTAGCTTTTGGAACTCTTCTGTGTAGGCAACTACATCTAGTTCTCTTTGTCTGAGATTTTGCCTCTTCTTATGCAATTGGATGTCATAGTCCTTAGGTAGATAGTTTTCCTTTACTTTAGCCACCATTGTTTTACAATATCCTATTGGCTTCTTGCCTTCCTTCTCTCTTTCTTCTTGCAAGAACTTCCACCAAGTTAATGCTTGTCCTCTTAACCTTGATTTGGCTATCTTCACCTTTTGTTCCTTTGTAATCCCATCACATTCAAAGTGATTCTCCATTCCCTCAATCCATTTCCATAACTAACTCTGCATCCATTCTTCCTGTGAAAACAGGGATGCATTCTAGTGCCTTGCCACTTAATGCCTTCAATGCTTTGATGAATGGTTACTCTACTAATGGAGGGTTAGGTTCTGGTTCTATTTCTTCCTCAACTCGGTCCCCACCCTTGTCTTTAACCCCTGCTAACTACACTTCCATCTTGCCTGTAGTCTCTACAACCTCTTCTAGTTTATGCTTCATTTCCTCCACAATTTCTTCAAGACGTCTATTCTTTTCTTGCTGCTCTATCAAATCTCTTGCCAACTCTACATTGGTCACCATGGTGCTTTCTCCTATGGATTCACTTCTCAATTCCCAAGCCTTTTTTATGGCTCTGATACCGATTTGGTGGGGAGTGCTATCTCTCTAGAGCACATTTTCTCTTCCTAAGACCTATTTTTTGGTCTTACTAGGGTATTATTCTCTACCCTAATCATAGGTCACTCCTAAGACCCCTATCTCCTTATAGAACTCTCCACCAATTTAAAATACTCACCTTCTCTCTCAAATCACCATGAGCTCCCATGGGCTCAATTTTGCCTCAAAGTTCCCAAACCTTTCTTGGGACTAGGAATAGGTCTTCCAACTATTCCTTGGGTGATCTTACTCCACTTTGAACCTTCTTGTAGGATTCTTTCTTCATTTGTCCATCGAATTCTCTTAAACCTTGTTTTTAGGCCTTGTAGCCTTTTGGGTCATTTAGAACTCCTAAAACCAGTGTTCTAGGAATAACTCTTAATCTCCCTTAAAAAACCCCAAAAATCTTTAGGTATTCTCTTTATAGACCTCCTGGCTCTAATATTTCCTAGGTTTCGGACCTCTCTAGTGTTCGTACATAGGCCTTTCACCAAACCCCTATTTTCAAGGGTTTCTAGGGTATGTAACATAGTCTATTTTTTTTACCTAATTGAGTGCTCTAATGGCCTCCTCTGCACTTCTCCTTGCTTCCACATGTCCAAGTCACATACCCCTACACCCCTACACCATGAATTGGCACAAACCAACCCATTTAGCAAGTCTTCTTGTTGATGTGTTGTCCAAGCATCTAGCCAGAATGCCCCTGCACTTTCCTAGAGCTTGATGGTTACATCAACTCCCCTACACATAAAGACTAAAAAATATTTATTTACACTATGTACATAGTCCCCTACTTGATTCCAAGTTTCCATGGATTCTTTTCCATGGGAAGTCAAGTGGGGATCATTATTTACAAAACTGTCCCTGAACCCCGCAGTGAAACCAAGAACCAAAAGAATTTGCAAAACTATCAACCAGTAAAAATAAATGATTAAACCAATGCTGCACAAGGTAGGAACATGTCACAAATGAAAGACTCAAAGCATTCATTCAGTCCTTTCAATCCATTAATTTACTGGATGAAGGCTCTATCACATAAATTCAAACAAATTTGCTCTTTTCCAAGTCACAAACTCTTCTTCCCAAATCTCAATTCATACAATAGCTTTCCCACACGTCGTATTAGGGTTTTTCTAACCTTATATACCTTATTCCCACATGTTAGAACCCTTAGGTCAAGTTTAGAACATCATTATTGCCATTTTCAAGCTTTTAGGACAAATTGCCAAGACAACATTGTCAAGATTTGCCTAATCTCCTCATTAAGACTTCTCAAAACCTCAAGGCTCTAAACTAACCTAATTTTTCCACAACACACACATCAATTCAACCTTGGGAATTTTTAACCTAGTCCTTATTACCTTGGTGGCTGGCTAGAACCACCTACAAGCCAAAATTTGCAAGATCTCTCCAAAATAACATAAGGTGCTCCTGCACCATCTGCTCTACCCTCTATCTCCTCTGCTCTACCCTCCAACTCCTCTCCACCTCTAACCTTCTCCTCTCCTCCCACCACTACCTCCTACCCAAATAGCTGCTCTCTCTCCTCACCCTCCTCCTAGATAGATGATAATGGTGTGTCGCCCACTCTCCACCTAACTCTCCTAGGCTTCCTTCACCCTCCATCATCCCTCTTCCTCCTCACACCCCTCCCATCTCTACCATCATCTCCTCCCCTGCCACCCCCATCATCTTCCCCACCCCTGCCTCTATCTCTGCCTCCATCTCTCCCTCTACCCCCCTACCGTCTATGCCACCCTGGCCTCTCCTTCGTATGATGGGATAATTGATCTTTGATCTATGGGAGTCAGACCATCTAGATTTGTTAATGAAATTGGCCTATGAATCTTCCTCCAGATGTCAAACTCAGCATATGTCCCAACATCTATTGGACCCCTATCCATAACCACTATTATCCAACCAAGCCATCTACCTACTGCTTTGCTACTGCCACTGCTATCGATGGCCCCCATATGGTCTCCCTAGAGGACCGGGCATACTCTGCTATCCCTACTGACACATCCTACTGCTCCCTAAACTATCATAGTACCCGCTAGGGAAGGTACATCTCAATAATCCGCTGACTTTGCACTATCCAGCCAATCAAATATCAAAACTATCTTCATAGTGAAAAATGGCCATCCTCATTAGGCCATTAGGCACAATCTCTATAAGGCCTCTAGACAAAGTTGATCAAAATGTCGATCCAATGATGCCAATACCTGGTATCTCCCACACAAGTCTGGCTAACTGAACCCACATAAAGATAAACATAGGGCATCCCATCACCCAACTATTGAATCTGCACCGGTGGTCAAAAAATGGGAATGTGCTTCAATGCCCAGATCATAAGTAGTGTGGTCCCACAACTGATACTTTGTCCCTCATGATAAAATACCTCATGAAGCTGATGATATAGCATGGCCAATAAGTAGGGGCCCCAGGCAAAAACTGTCATCTAACCATGCATATAGACTAGTACCTCTCCACATCCAATTGGAAAGCCATGTCTATGACAATCTGGTATTAACACTCCAACAATCAGTGTCGTGAGCATGGCATACCACCGTGGAAAATGGCCAGCCACAAAGTCCCATCAGATCTTATAGCCATGAATGCCTAGACTAGAACAACCAACATCCTCATACATTTCTTCTAGGGCCTATCGCCCTCGATGTGGATCATATACCACCCTCTCCTCATTGATCAAGATGTGTAGAATGCAATAAACATCCTTCAAGGTAATTGTAGCCTCTCCTGTAGGTAGCTGAAACGAACATGTCTCTGAGTGCCACCTCTCACATGGTGTTGTCAGTAACCCCCTTTTTACTTGAATGATGGGCATATATGTGATGTAGTATAACCCTAGTCTCATCAATCGATGTCTCTCCCTATCACTCAATCAATCTCTAAAAGCATAAGTGGCTGGTCTAAACACTTGTGTATAAATGGGCACTAATCATCTCTGCACATGCAAAACCAAGGATTTGCACACATGGGTCAGCACAATAGCACATTATTATTATTTAGGAAACCAAAAATGCATCTGAAAAAAGAGTCTACACAAAGTCAATTCTGGTCAACCTTGGTCGACTACAATTGCATCGCATTGACTACAATTGTGTCGTGCTATATCAAATATGGCTCTGAATCTCGCAGTTGTGTCACAATATCATGAATGTGTCATTCCATCTACCAATTGTGCATCCTTACAGTGATTATGACTTTTTGCATGTCGATTGCATCATTTTATAACACTTTTGTCATTTGGTCTATCGATTGCATCGCAACATGGCACTTGCATCAGAAAAAACCACACATGTGTTGCACTTTTACACATGCATCATTTTCCCTAGCAATTGCACATTTTTAAACCTAAACCTGTCTACCTAGTGCACTTGTGTTGTGATGCAATCAAATGCATTGAACATGAAGGAAATTTCAGCTTACACAACATCATTTACGTCGTAACATATTCGTTGTCCCCCCCAAAACCCTAATAAATGTGCGAGAATCGAAAAAATTAAAAGTCGGATAGGGTACTTACCGGTGCCTCTATGCCCTTAGGTCATCAAAATGTCTGCATGCGGTAGCCATGATGGTTTGTCACGAGAATCACCATCTTCTCCTCGAGCTCTGATTTCTACAAATTTTGAATAGCAAATGTGAAAATGACACTTGGTTTGGATTTTTCAAACTATTTATAGGTTGAAAATTAGGGTTTGACTTAATAGGCTTGTACTGGAGGCTCATTTGACTACCATTGACTGGAATTTTTTCTAGCTAAGAGTCCATTGTTTTCAAAGCTGATCACACCATTGTTTCTCTGGTCATTAAATTTCTTAATCGGGACACTTTCCAAATTTTTCTGACCCCAGGCTAAAATTCAAAACTTTTCTTGAGGGGGCATAGGCACTCCATACCTTCATTGGGGCATATTTTGGACTTGTTTTCTTTTCCATAACACGATAAACTGCATTATGACAAAGAGGGGCAAATGTAGACACATAAAAAATGACCTATGCCTGCAAGCACTATTTTGCCACTTTTTGTCCTAACATATTTATGACATTTTAAGTATGTCTTTGTCCACCTTTGACTATTAATTAAATAATTCATAATTATTTAATTAATTCATGTTCTTCTATTCTTCATGATTATTAACTAAATAAATCTTATTTATTTATTTAATGCGTCGTTAATTATCTAAAGTCTTCTCATAATTAAATAAAGTTCTCAATTTATTCAATTAATCTTTTTCATTAATCTCCTTTTGATTATTAAATAAATATTTATTTATTTAATATGTCACTAATTCTCAATTCCTCTTTTAATTAAATAGATTTATTAATTTATTTAATTAATCAATCACCTCTTCTAAATTAAATAATTATTTCTAATTATTGAATTGCCTTATTTGACATTTCCTCATTTAAAATAAAACAATTTATTTAAAATTGATCTCACATGATTAACTGTCACTTCATTTAGTAAATAATCTTAATATCAATTATTTACTATCTCACTAAATCCATATTTTGAATTAATTTTAATTCAAAATGGTAATATTCTTCTACAAATCAAGTAATTGCTAAAATTGTTGATTTTCTAAATCTTCTCTTTGTTCAATCTTTATCTTCTTGATTTTACTAGTTTTCATCTCACTGTCACTTTTATTCTCCATCCTTGATTTAATTTCTTAAATTAAATCTTGACCACTCATTTGGGAATTTTACCCTAACCCTAATTGAGAGTTGCCATTTTGAATCTTGACCATTGATTCTAAGGCATTTCTGAATCTTCAATCTCATCCGTCCATCCAAAATTGCATTTTTTATAAAATGCCAATTTTGTTCTCATTTTGACATCTTGAAAATCTTGAAATTTGACCTCTTGAATCTTGGAATTTGTTTAATCTTAATCTCTCTTGTATTCTATTATTGTCATTTTAATTGCTTGCATTTAGAATTTAGTTTCTATTGCATAGATCATAGGATAAATCCTTCAAAACTTTTCTTAGGGCTAACCCATATAGTTGAATTTGCTCATCATAATTTGAGGGCATACTCATCATCACAACAAGCTAGAAGGTGCAATGGAAGTGAGCCATGGAGAAGGAAAGATTGGGTGAGATCTCTCTTGTTTGTTTCTTTACTTTATTTTCCTATGCATTTCATTGACATTGTGGGTTTTATTTCTATTGCATGAATATGTATGCAAAACTAATCTGATCCTATGCAGATAAATCCTCAATCATAATTGGTTGTTTATATCCTGGCTAGTTATGGGATGATTTTGAGTAGGATATTTTGTAAATATGTGGGTGGGGAGATACAAATGGACTGGTCTCATGCTTCAATACCATTGGATGGGAAAAAAGCATGCCTAAACCCCGAGCCCAAAGCTAAGTTCACACTATTGACATTTGGTGATCTAAGAGCAGATATTCTATTTGTAGAAACTAGGCCAGATACCTATATGTGCTCCTCTACTCAAGGATAATACATAGATCAAATTAATCTTGCTCTAGTTGATGAATTTTGGACACTAGAATTTGATGGAATCCATTCTAATGTTGGGTCGGGTGCAAGGGTAGTTCTAGTTTCACCAAATGATTATAAGTTTCTTTTTGCTTTCAAACTAGAATTTTCTAATACTAATAACACATCAGAGTATGAATCCTTATTACTTGGTCTAAGTGTATCTAAAGAAAATGGTATTAAGCAATTGAGGGCTATGGGAGATGTGGAATTGGTTGTGAAATAGGTCAGGAAAGTTGATATTGTGTAAAATAGTCAGCTCAAGCACTATTGAAATAGAGTTTGGGATTGTATTCAACATTTTGATGCCTTTTCTATAGAGTCAATTCCAAGAGGTCAAAATACTAGAGTTGATTCCCTAGTAGTCTCTACATCATTACTCTTACCATACCCTAATTTTAAGGATGAAGCCAATCAAATTGATATTATATATGGGCCTAGTGTTCTTGACAATGTGAATAATTTGCAAGTGTTTAATAATGATCAACAAATTATTGAATTTCTAGAAAAGGCTCATTCTATTTTGAAGGTAGTGATGATAAAAGTAAGGATATCTTGGAGGGTGACATTACTAATTTTGATGGAAAGGAAACATAAGTCATTCAATTGAAAGGTAATAATATTCATAAGGGTTTGGGTTCTCTTGAGGATTTATTCAAAAGACATGATCAGTATCTGAAGCAAAAGAGAAAAGTTTTTGTTGAATCATCTACTGAGTATGACCGGGTAAATATCGACATTGGAAAGTGTTGTTCTCTGAAGGAAATAGAAAGGATAATATCTTTATTGACATGTTATAGGGATGTCCTTGCATGGTGCTATGCTAATTTGAAGAGATTTAGAAATGGATAATTCTAAGATAAAATTCCATTAAAACCTAGTGCTTCACCTTATAGACAAAAATAGTGGAATTATAACCGTAAGGTAGCATAAGATATTTTCAATGAGATAGAAAAAATGCTAAAAGTGAAAATTATATATCCTATCCATTATTCCACATGGGTAGCTAACATAGTTTCTATTAGGAATAAAGATGGAGAAATAAGGATTTGTGTTGAATTCAGGAACTTAAATTAGGCTTCTTTAAAGATTAACTATCTTCTACCTCTTATCGACCACTTATTGAAAATAGTTGTTGGTTTTGAAATGATGTCTATTCTTGATGGATTCTCAAGCTATAATCATATTGAACTATCTTTAGAGGTGTAATAGAGGGGGACCGACCACTGCAAGGCCCCAGGTCATGAAAGGCCAAGAGCGGAAAGGCTGCCCTAACTTACCTCAGTTTAAAGGAAGGTTAGGATGGATGAGATGAGAATGATGAGGATTATGAAGTCCTTTGATCACTCTGCAATCCTAAGAACTGAAGGGAGACTAGGTGAGACATTTTTTCAGGTCAACTCTACATCTCAGGTAGCTCTCTATCGAAGGACATAAGCATGGTTCTGGGACAACAGTGCGGTGCACTAGCATCTCACAGGTGCGTTGGCATCCGTACGGCTAGAAAACTAGAAAGACAAGGTTAAATACTCAAGAAAGGACTACTAACCTAATTTAGAGGTTTCTAGAATAACAGAATAAGATTAAGAAGAATAAGACATAAATACGAATGTGATAAAAGAAATATATTACCACAAGGGTGACAAAGATAATTTCATAGAACAATCCTCTCGCCAACTTGCTTCAAGATCTCTCCACCTGCACATAGAAAAAGGGGGAAATGTTGGGGTTGTTTAGGGGCCTTCCTCAGTCAAACCCCCATTTTGGTGTTTCTACCTCCACAAACAACCAAGTTTGTAATGATAAAAATAAAGATAAAGAAGGGAATACAACCTACATAAACAAAAGACACTACAAATAGTATGTGCTTACTCAACCAAAGATGATAGAGAATATAAGAGGATATCACCACCTCTGTCCAAAGCACTCGAGGCTTATGGAGGAGAAAATGAGAGGAGCTCAAGCCTCTACTGCAATGGTGTTTATCCTACGCTTGCACTATTAGAGTGATGGAGTGGTAGATTGTTGCAATGGAGTGTGAAGTGCTGCTACAAAGCTTGAATGGATGAATGGAAATGGAGAGAGTTCTCAAGCTGATCTTGAAAACTTGAGACTGGATGGAATGGTCAAGAATATGAAGGAAAGGATGAAAAATGGCCATATTCGAGTCAGCCAGCCGAAGGGAGGCATTACTCTTTGACTTCCAATCGGAAGTGTAACATCTTTGTAGTCTCCAGCTGCAAGAATCTTCCAGGGATGTAAGCATGTCGTGTCAAAATTTGCACGCTATGCAGGCATCCCCGGCAGAAACGCCCCCACTGACACACAAAATAGGCACTAAGTGTGATATGAGCAGCAAGCTTAAGTGGAATTAAGCCTCCGCCTTAGGTTTTCTAAAGTGCAAGGGGGTAAAAGAGAATTTTAATTAGGGGTGAAAATTCATGCTTATACATTTTTCTCCCAATTTAGTGAACATGAATAATGATGAGTGCTTCAGTAAAGTAGAGTATTAAGGAAGTAACAAAGTAAGAGAAGTATACCTGAACCGATGAGGAAGCAAAGAATGGTTTGGAGAACTAAAAAGTGTAGGAAAGGACTCCATAGTTCCTTAAAACTATAGAGCTGAAAAATGAAAGTACCTTATAGGATCATAGTCCTGCAAGGGATGTATCCTTCAAGAGCTCTCACATGAAGGAAACTAGGAAATGCACCTTATAGACCTACAAATTTGCAAGGAAGGTATCCCCCAAGAACTCTCACATGAGGGAGACTGAGTAAAGGGGACGTAACAGAGTTAGAGAGGGTGCCATGTTTACTCACAGATAGAACACATCAGGAAGTGGTCGTGCAGGCCAATGAATGGATAGTCACAAAGACCATTGCAAAGTTGTAGTTCTTTCAAAGGGGTCCCTCGAGAACCCTTCAAAAGGAAGGACGGTCCACTCAAGGGACACACTATTTGAAAAGTGAATTCTAGTTGGTCTGCCCCCAAGCTAGATGTAAGGATGCGATGTAGGTCTAGTTGGGTTGCTCCCAAACTAGATGGAAAGAAGTGAAACTGGTCTAGTCAGGCTGCTCCCAGACTAGATGGGAAGAATTGAAACTGGTCTAGTCAGGCTACCCCCAGGCTAGACACCATAGAATTTTTTGAAATATTTCAAAGGGATCCCTTAGGAACCCACCGTGAAAGGGAGGGTTCCACTCAAGGGACACATTATCCAAAATCTACCACCTTCTTTCTTGAATCAATTCATTCATCAAGGAATCCTTTCGAAAGATTTTCACTTCATCAAAGAATTAGAAAGGAAGGAGATGCACCCATGTGAGGGGAAGACTAAGACCTTTCCCAATTTGGAGGAGGGTTTCCAAGTCCTTTCTTTACAAACCCTAATGAAGGAAACATGTTTCGTTAGGGTTTCAAGTCGAGAATGTAATTCTAACAAAGAAACATGTGTGGGGTCTTTGAGAAAAGATTCATTTGGCAATGAATGCATTTTATAAAGGCCAAGCAATGTAGAAGTAACATTGTCACACATGAAAGGGACAAATCAAGCAAAGAAGAGAAAGATAAAGGGAAGGGTAAAAGAAAAGAGATCACACACAAAGGGCATAGAGGGATCTAGATTTGCGGGGTTAGATTTGCCTTTATTTATATGTATAATAGGTAACCATGGTGCAAGGAAAATGATCATCAATCCCCAACCAGATCAGGAAGAATGCACGAAAGACAAAGTAAAATAAAAAAATTGGGTCAAAATGGAAGGAGGCCTAAGTTCTCCCGATGCTTTGCATTGTCCCCAATTTATAGAAAGTTAATCACAAACATAAAAGAATGAAGATACACATAGAGGAAGGTTTACAACACAAAAACCATGCCTGTATCCAAGCACCAATAGGGGTGATGATGGCCATCCAAGCACACATAACATGATCATGGGGAAACACGTCACTACATACACATGCATCTAATCTAAATATCAAGAAGAAGGTATCCCCCTAACATAAGTTGACAAAGAGGTTGTTAGCTTCTCACTCTAGATCATCATAGAGGGAAGGATGATGATCCTACAACAATTTTATGTTAAGGGGTGGAGCTTCTGATCCTTCTACAACAAGGGCTAAGGTAGAGGGACCAATGAGATCTCCATTGCTCAAATCTTGTGGGTCTAAGGTCAATGACTTCATGAAGATCGCTGATAAGTTCAAAACTTCATCCATCAAGTTAAACATACACTTGACGAAAGTGCCATGTTTCACCTCAGCGAACAGAGGAGTTTTCACTCGAGGTTCACCGCTAGGCTCACCAAGAAACTTAGGAGCGGTGATAAAATCGGGGGAGGCAGGAGCTGGTTCCATCCCTACGATAGAACAAGTCAGCGTGGGGCTACCTTTCAAAGAAGGTGAGCTCTTCTTATGTCCTCCCTTGTTGGAGGAACCACGCTCTACCTTCTTCTTCATCGGAGGAGGTGAAATCCCCATAGATGAAGCAAGGTGGATGGAAGAGGATAGAACTATAGTGGATACAACTAAAGTATTAACCATATCCACAAGTTTTAGGAAAGGTGAGACATCTAGAATGAAATTTAGTAGAGGTAGCTCTGTGGAAGGGGTGATAAACACCTACACCTTTCTAGCCACATGCACACTCATAGCGGGAGCTAAAAGAGGGAAAGAGGAGGCCACAATAGGAGGTGTCATCATCTCTTCCTCCTTCTTCTATGAGGAGGCTTTCTTAGGTAGAAGAGCCTTTCACCGGTGCTTACACTCATGCGTAAGGCAGTTCCTATGACTCTTTGAACTAGAAGCTAGAGTTTGTGAAGTGATGGAAGGATTTTGTTTAGCCATGGGAGTGTCTTCCATAGATTTTTCCAGTGGAAGGATAGACTCTTGAATGGGAGAAGAAGGGGAAGGTTGAGAAACAGTGGGAAGAATCAACTCTAGTGCCTTAGAGGTGGATCCTTTTCTATTTGGGGGAAGAGGAAAATGTCAAGGGGAAAATTCTCTCCACAAGCCTTTCTTTCTACTATACAAATAATACCAGGGTCCTGGGGACCCATTAGGGAGATCCGATATCCTGATCTTGGGCATTCGCCAAGGAGGCATCATCAGAATCAATGGGTAGAAACTAGGATTGTTCATCTGATACTCTTCCCAAGAGAGGGGAGTAGATGAGTTAACCCGAGTGGGAGTGAGCTTCTCCTTTCCCTTTCAGGAGGAGGAGGCAGTTGGCTACTCAACGACAGGAAGGGTCAACTCTGGCTGTCCCTTGCCTCTAGTTTTATACTTCACATAGTTATTGTAAATTAGGTCTATTCTTTGTGGGAGTGGACTAACGGGAGAGGGCCAAAAGTAGTCCAATGAGTATCCCCCATGAGATACCATAGGTTGATATCTAGTATCATGCACCATGTGCACAACACCCTCATGGGAAAACTTAAGGAACTTATGAATCATGGAGTGGATCCCATTCATGGAAGCTAGCCAAGGAATTCCTAGCTTCACCCTAAATAGGTCTGACTCAGGGATCACATTGAAGATTGCATCTACGTTCTTGGGTCCAACCAGGATAGACAATGTTATTGATCCATAAGGTTTAAGAGAAAGTCCATCATGTGTAAAGATGATGGATTTTGTTTTTTTGTACTCCTCTCTTTGTAGGGAATTTAAAATTGATGTCTCCTACATGATGATATTCACTCTACTCATGGGTTCGACTAAGACCCTTGTCATAATGTTACCATTGAGGCAAGTGGGAATATAAAGCAGGGAATGCTTACCATTTGCTGGAACATCTTGCGAAGTAAAGGTTACATCTAACGAACCGGTCACAAGATGAGGAGAGGGAGTAATGGAAACCATGTTAACATATGTTATGGGACAAGAAACATAATCACAGGGATCAATAATCATGTTAGCAGAATGTGCCGAAAATAGGTCTTTGGATATTTGTAAGTCACTATTAGCTTTCTCCATTGATTTGTTCATGTTTTGCTTACTTCCATCAAGATGAATGGTACCATCTTCGATGCGATCCTGTATCTCATAATGCAGGTGCACGCAGCATTTGGTATCATGCTCGTTAACTCGATGGTACTGAGAATATGTGCTTTCTTCATACCAGTTAGTGTATGGTTCTCTAACTGGCTTAGGAGGTGGCAAGCTAAGGATCTTATCTTTCACCAAATTTTGCAAGATGGATGAATAATATTCTGATAGCTTCGTAAACTTTCGATCACATCTGAGGCCATTTTTATCCACAATAGCTACTACATTCGGATTAGTTTTACCTCTTCAAGAGATCGATACAATAGATCTTCCTTCAGAGCGCAAGTGCGAGGGTGGACCCCCGAGCTGAACTACCGTCTGCTGGTATTCCCGTAAAGCCGCACACAAGTGTGCAAAATAAGGATACTTCATGAGGGAGAAATTATCTTCCCAAGGCCTTTGTAAGTTCCCTATGAAGACCTTTTGTACATCATAGTTGAGTAATGGATATGAAATCTATGAGAAGAGTGCTTGGTATCATTCTATAAAGTCTGCAATCTTCTCATTGTCCCCTTGTTTGCACCGAAAAAGGTCCAAGAAGGTCAGCTTTGGTCTGATGTTGGCTTGGAACTATCATAGGAATTGGTTCACAAGCTAAGCGAATGTGAAGATGGAATTGTTGGGAAAATAATAGTACCAATCCAGTGTCATATTTTGAGGGACCGACGAAATAGTTTTTCCATCAATGCATCATGATGGAAAAATTATGTGCATAAGGCATTAAAGGTGAACACATGTGTCTATGGGTCCCCTTTACCACCGTATTTCTTGAATTTGGGAATCTCCATCCCTTGTGGGAAAGGAGTGTTTAAAATTGTAACCAACAATGGACTGTGTTGAAAGAAGGGCTAGAAAATAGGCTGGGTCAAGGCTTGGGAAAGGTTCGCCAGCTGGTTCTGCATCTTTCCCATATTTTGAAGAAGGGTATTCAGAATGGGGTCATTGGAAGGCATAACACCACTGGAACCACCACCATATCTACTATCTAGAACCCATCCATGACAACTGCTAGAGTCACCACCGGTGCCACTACCATCAGTGTGACTTCTGTTGGAGCCATCGCCACTTCCAAGGCCACCACCATGACCTTCACCAAAACTTCCTCCTCCAATGCCACTCCCACTTTTAAATTTTCCACCACAAAAGCCCCCAACTATCATCCCACCAAATCCTCCACCATCGGAGGTGAAAGAAGGGGTGAAGTGGAAACCCAAAGGGTTCCTGTTTACTTTGATAGTTTCAAAATTCTTGGAATTAATGGGTACATTGACTGAAGGGACCGCGTCAACCATATATATGGATGTAGGAGGCATCGACATCTCTAGTTGTCTTTCATGTTCCTCGAAGAGGCCACCTCGTGTCATACGACTTTGGCTCGAGGGGGTGCATGCTTCAGCTAGGCCAGCAAGGCTAGCTAAGAGCTCTACACTTCTTTGATCTTTTTCCACCATGTATCTTATTTCACTAATCACTTTAGCAGCCCTAACCATCTTCGGGTTTCCTTCCAGGTGATTTTCCAATGCACCTAACCCTTTACCAAGGATAACAATGTATTTGAAAGGGATACAAACAACCTCATGCTCATCTAAGGATGAGGAGGTCGGTGATGCAAGAGGGGTAGGGATGCAATCAGTTTCATCAAGAAACCTATATTTACCTCACGATATGTGCTCCTGTGTAGATAGGCCAGCTGTAGAATTAGAGAAGATCTTCGTATTTTCCATTGGAAGGTGTTGCAAAATTATTCTAACAATATGCCCAGAGATCATAGACTGGGTTGTAAAGCTCACAACACACAAGGGTGCAATGACCAAGAGGTATAAGAGAAAAGGTTCAGAACACCAACAAATGGGTAGATGTTGGTTCACGTTGGGTTCACCAAAAATGTAAGAGAGGGGGACCAACCATTACAAGGCCCCAGGTCATAAAAGGCCAAGAGCGGAAAGGTTGCCTTAACTTACCTCAGTTTAAAGGAAGTTTAGGATGGACAGGATGAGAATGATGAGGATTATGAAGTCCTTCGATCACTCTACAATCTCGAGAATTGAAGGGGGACTAGGTGAGCCACTTTTTAAGTTCAACTCTGCATCTCAGCTAACTCTCTATTGAAGGACAAAAGTGTAATTCTAGGATGACAATGCAATGCGCTGGCGTCACATAGGCGTGTTGGTGTTCGTACGACCAAAAAACTAGAAAGATGAGGTTAAATCCTCAATAAAGGACTACTAGCCTAGTTTAGAGGTTTCTAGAACAACATAATGAGATTAAGAAGAATAAGACACAAATACGAATGTGATAAAAGAAATATATTATTGCAAGGGTGAAAAAGATAATTTTGTAGAACAATCCTCTCACTAGCTTGCTTCAAGATCTTTCCACTTGCACACAGTAAAAGGGGGAAATGTTGGGGCTGTTTAGGGGCCTGCCTTAGTTAGACCCCTATTTTGGTGTTTCCACCTCCATAGATAACCAAGTTTGCAATGATAGAAATAAATATAAAGAAGGGAATACAAGCTACATAAACAAGAGACACTACAAACAATATGTGCTTACTCAACCAAAGATGATAGAGAAGATAAAAGGAGCTTACCACCTTCATCCAAAGTGCTCAAGGCTTATGGAGGAGAAAATGAGAGGAACTCAAGCCTCTGTTGCAATGGTGTTTGTCCTATGCTTGCACTATCGAAGTGATGGAGTGGTAGATTGCTGCAATGGAGTGTGAAGTGGTGCTAAAAAGCTTAAATGGATGAATGGAAATGGAGAGAGTGCTCAAGACAATCTTGCAAAACTTGAGAATGGATGGAATGGTCAAGAATATGAAGGAAAGAATGAAAAACAACCATATTTGAGTCGGCATTTCAAAGGGAGGCATTACTCTTCAACTTCCAATTGAAAGTGTAATGTCTCTGTGGTCTCCATCCGTAGGAATCTGCTAGGGACATAAGTGTGCCACACGGACGTCTATGCACCACGTGAGTGTCCCTGATAGAAACGCCCCCACCAACACACAAAACAGACAACAAGTGTGATGTGAGCAATCGGCTTAAGTGGAATTAAGTCTTTGCCTTAGGTTTTCTAAAGTGCAAGGGGGTAAAAGGGAATTTTCATTAGGGGTGCAAATTCAAGCTTATACAAGAGGATCAACATGAAACAACATTCACTACCCCCATTGGTGTCTTTGCTTATAATAGAATGTCATTTGGTCTTATAAATGCAGGGGAAAATTTTCCAAGGGCCATGGACTTAATTTTTGGTGATCTAATCAATAAAATCATTGTGATTTATTTGGATGACTTAACAGTTTTTCTAAGAAGAGAGAAAACCATTTTCATAATCCTGAAGTAGTATTATAGCATTATAGGAAGGAATCGGTCTCTTTAAATCCTAATAATTCCATCTTTGTTGTAACTGAAGGAAAACTCTTAGGTCATATTGTTTCAAAAGGGGATTAAAATAGACCCTAAAAGACTGAAATTTATCATACAACTGAGTCTACTTGTAAATAAAGACAACACCAAGTCTTTCTTCAGCCAAGTGAATTTTCTATGAAGTTTTATGCCTAATTTTGCCGAGTTGACAAAACCTATCTCTGACGTGATGAAAAATAATCCAGTATTCAAGAGGTGTAATGAAGGGATACAATCATTTGAAGACATAAAAACTACTATTGCAAGTGCACCAACCCTAGTATACCAATATTTTATAAAATATTTTATCATATGCAGTTATGCATCAAAACATACTCTATCAGCCATCTTGTTACAAAAAAATGAGCAAGGTATTGAAGCTCCTATTTCTTTTATGAGTACCCCTCTTAAGAAATATGAACTTAAGTATTCTCCACTTGAAAAGCATGCTTATACTATTTTAAAGGCTTTGAAAAACTTATGATTTTATATTCTACATTCTCATAGAACTATTTTTGTTCCTGGAACCACTGTGAAGAGTATCCTTACCTAGCAAGAAATTGGATGTAAAAAAAGGGGGTCGTAGATAGAAAAGGTGCAAGAATACAATGTGGACATAAAACCCACTAACCTAGTTAGAGGAAAGGGTTTAATGAAAATGACTGCAAAATGTAAAATTATTGAGGAGGAATAGTTGCCTTTTGTTCTTTTAACTAGCACAATAGACGAATGGTTTTATGATGTTTCTTATTTCTTAACCTATGGTGATTTCTTGTCACATATGTCATCCAAATAAAAAAGGAATTTAAAGCTTAATTCTATTAAATATTTCCTTTAGGAAGGAAATCTATACAAAACGGTGTGGATGGGACTTTTCTGAGGTATGTGGATAAAGAGCAACAAAAGAGGCTCCTAGAATTTTTTCATAATGAAGCATGTGGTGGTCATTTTTTGGCTTCTATAATGGCTTTCAAGATCTTGCATCAAATATTTTATTGGCCAGGGATGTTCAAGGATGCTTATGAATGGGTGTCAAAATGTGAAAGGTGTTCAAGGTTTACCGACATACCTTATCTTGTAGCCCTTCCTTTGAAGCCTGTGGTAATAGATGAACCCTTCCAACAATGGGGCCTAGATTTTATTTGTCCAATTAATACCAACTATAGTGCTAGAAACACACACATATTAACCACTATAGATTACTTTACCAAATGGGTAAAAGCCAGTCCGATAAAAAAAATTCTTCAGAAGTGGTGTCTAATTTCTTGAAGGAAAATATTCTAGTAAGGTTTGGTGTTCCCAATAAGATTGTTGTTGACAATGCCAGTTCTTTTTCATCTACTAAGATTACTCTCTTTTGTTATGATTATGGTGTAGCATAGGGAAAATTTGCAGATTAGCAATACAAGCATAACTCAAAACTAAACCTAAGCTAATAATCGAGAACAATGGAATATTATAAAAATAATGCAAAATTAATGATTTTACCAAACATCCATATAATTCCATGAATCACCTCCATTACTCTTCTCCATTTCACTATAGTATGATACTTTCCCTAAGATTTTAATTAAGCATGCAAGTGTGGCCTCATGATAAATGATAATAAAAAAACATTGAAGATTCTAAAGTTGCTCCCAAAGATGGAGCACAAGTAAAATTCACGGATTAGCAATACAAGCATAAATCAAAACTAAACCTAAGCTAATAATCGAGAATAATGGAATAATATAAAAATAACGCACAAATGAATGATTTTACCAAAAATCAATATAATTACATGAATCGCCTCCATTACTCTTCTCTATTTCGTTGTAGTATGATACTTTCCATTATATTTTAATTAAGCATACAAGTGTGGCCTCATGATAAATGATAATAGAAAAATATTGAAGATTCTAAAGTTTCTTCCAAAACTCATAAGATTTTAGGAGGAGTAATAATGATAGAGGTAAACCCAATTTATAGAAAATATGATTTTTGAATGACAAGCTCAAATTAAAAGATAAATCAATGATTAAGATTAAAAGATGTGGCATGCAATAGGATTAGGGTTAAATTAGTGTAAGTGATAAAGCATAAATGGTGGAAATTAAATTAAATAATAATTTAATCACTAGTGGAAACTAGTTGAGACACAAAAGAATAAAGATTGCATGAGAAAAGACTGTTCATTATAAACAATCAGATATTATCTCACCAGATAACTAAATGATCAAATTAGATCCAGACATAAGTGATAAATGACTAATTAGATAACAAAGAGATTATCTAATTATAGAGGAATATGCTATGGATAAATTATTTTATGAATTAAATAATGATTTAATTCAACATTCAAGATTTTGGGTTTAAATTAAATAAATAAATATTTAATTAATTAAAGGGAGAAAAGGCTAAGGAATAAAATAAATAATTAAAGTGATTATTTAATTATAGTTGAAAGTGTGACAAGAGTTAGTTAAATATTTCTAAAATGATTATTTAATAGAAGATAGATTTAATTAGCGATGTAATTAAATAAATAATATTTATTTGATTAATCAAGAAATAATATAGGTAAGAATGAGTTAATTAAATAATTAGTTATTCAATTAATAGAGGACATACGACTTTAGAAAATAATTAAATAATTAACATTATTTAATTATGAGAAATGAAGATGAAAGAATTATGAAGAAGTTAAGGGTCATAGGCCTAGGACAATTTTTAGTATCTACAGTTTGCCCCTCTTTGATACAATGATGTTTATTGCATTGTGTCAAAGAAAATCAGTCAAAACATGCCCCAGTGACAACAGGATAGGATTGTGGCCCCTCGAAAGAATTTTACAATTTAAAAAAAAAAAATCAAAAAATTTAAAAATTGTTCTGAAATGTCAATTTGATGGCTAGAAAAGAAATGGTGAAGTTGGTTTAAAATTTCATTTAAGTTTAAAGCATTTGAAGTTTTTTCTAATATGACAAAAAATGAGTCCAGTTATAACCCTAGGTCAAAACCCTAATTTTGATGGGGGTATAAATAAGAATTTCAAAAATTTGAGTTCATTTTGCACTTTTGAACCTTGGAGATTTGGAGCTCTGACTAAAGATGGAGCGTGTTCCTTACCGCGAGCATAGGGCTTACAAATTTCACACGTTCAGGTGGCCAGAGGGCACAGGAGATCTGGTAAGTCATCACGAACCCACTTAGTCAAATTATATTTTTAGGGTATGTATAGGATCATGATGGGCCAAAAAGTGGTGATATGTAAGTGATATGATGGCCCATGTGGCTGATGACTTTTTTCTAACCCAAAATTGATGAAATGAAAAGGGTTTTTAAAGGATGTTCTTTGATTTCCACCAATATAAAATATGCTTTACTTTGAATTTAATAAATAATTACTATTCATTTTCTATTTAAATTATGACTAAAGTCTTGATTGATAGGCTGATTGAAAAACATGTATAGCTTTCAAATGGTATCACATTTTTTGAATCTGAAACATGCATCACATTCTATGCTTTGCATACTATAGGACTAAAAAACAATGAATTTCATGAAGTTTTGACCAAGTTAAGGTGGTCAGACATACAAGTTTTTATATTTTTTAAAATTTGTAATAAAAAAATCATAATTAATTATTTACATGGAAAAAAATTACAAAAAAATATGCATCACATCGGGACATGAGTCCTCTACTTATATCTAAAATATTATAAAAAATATTATCATTTTATTGTGGTTTGGGTGGTCGGACAAACACCTATTTCTTATTTATTCCTTGAAATTTAAGTACTACTCCATTGAAACTTCAAATTTTCACCAAATAGAATTTTTTTTTAATAAACCTAGTAGTTTAGAAACTACATTCAATTTGCTACAAATTATATTTACATATTTTTGAAATAATATAGGTAACTTATTCAAATTTTTATATCAAGTTGCCTTACTCTGATTTTCTAAATTTTCATTGCCACTTAAGGGCCTATTTTTTCTATGATGATCCCGCACATACCCTTCACGCATTTCTAGGTAGTATTTAATTATGTCAGTCAATTGCATCACATGGAAAAAACCACAAGTTTCCTCACGTTGTATGCATGTGTATATGAAATGACACGATTTTTGTCAACTCACTTACGATAGGGTGGGCTTTTCTAATTTTGCAACATAATTGTAAAAATGTGATGCATTTTTCGACTGGTTAATTGCATCCATGTATGCATGACACAATTGACTATAATTGTGTGCAATCACAAAATTACTAGCCACAATTTCTTATAAGTGGCATAATTTTTATAGGGATCTATAATTGAATTGGGGGTGCAACACAAGTGATGTCTTGCAATGTATGTGCAAATATGCACCACGATTGCATAAATAATGATGTCTTTGAATTTAAGAAATGCAATTGACTATTGAAATTTTTTACCTAGGTTTGATTTGACTTATTTTTATGGCATATGCAAAATTTACTAGAATAATGGTTGGGATATTGATCATAGGTTCATTTAGATTCGATTTATACCAAAGAGTCTCACCCACCTGAGACCTATTGATTAAGGGATCAGATGTCTAGCAATGAGAGGCATAGGTTGTGGTGACATGGCTCATATCATGCATTGTCCATGCCTATCATTAGGGAAAACAGTGATATGTTGACTGCATTGGATGATCGTTGGCATTGAGAGACATGTTCCTTTCATCTACCTATAGGGGAGGTGACCATTACTTTGGAGGATGTCTACAGGATTCTATGACTATGAATCCAAAGAGAGTTAGATATGATCCTAGAGGAGGATATCACACATTGATATATTTTTATGTATATGATGAGATAGCTCAACTGGGTATTGATAGATATGAGATCAGATGGGAGACATTGGTTGCTCAATTAGAGTGATCCAACTATATTCTATGCACTGTGATAGCTGGGATAGATCCTAGATCATCAAGGACATGTATTTCTATTTGGATGGGGGGAGGTTCTTGTTAGTATGTTGTCTAGGGAGATAGTGTATGCATGGGGGCCATGTTTATAGGTGATGGTTTATTTTTAGCTACATGACATAGTCTATAGATGAGGATAGTCGATGAGCTGCAAGATGACTCTATTGATGGTCTAGGCTTGGGAGCACATTGCAATTTTTTGTCCACTAGTTGATCGACATATGGAGACCATGACACCATACGTATATATGTATGCAATGGTAGTGACACAGACACATGTGGGCAATATCGATTACTAGAGACATGGCCTTGACACAATGGTCTTTTTTATTTGGATGCCATATATGGATTGTCATCAGTGGCTAGATGAGAATGATCATCTACCATGGTGTTGGTAGGAGAGGTACCTAAATGGGAGGACTGTTCAGTGAGTTCATAATACTGAGATGTATTTTTTAGATTGGGTGCTTAGAAATTTTGGAGAGTAGCAGGGAGAGTTGTGTGTGTTATCATTTTTTGCTCAATCGTCTAGGGAGGTTACTCCATGGGGGGCAATGATTGCAATGGATGAAATAGAGAAATCCATTGATAGGTTATAGGCACAATAGTGGGTGTGGAGTGGAGTAGTAGATTTTGGGACTGCTCTTGAGTACAATGCATGGTGGCAGGTGCATAGAATAATTACCTTTAACAAATCTAGACCAGCTGGCTCTAGTGGTCAAATGAGGAAAGGGTCCTCGAGGAAGGAGGGGTGGGGAAAAAGGTAGAGGGGATGGAGGCAAAGGAGGTGGTGGTTGGGGTGATGATGGTGGGAGGGACAAAGAGGAGGGGATGGTAGGAGGAATTGGTGGAGATTGAGGAGGAGGAGGAGGAGTGGATCAATCTCACCCATCTAAGAGGAGGAAGAGGAGGAGGACAGAGAGGAGGAGGAGACATAGGAGGAGGAGAGGTAGGAGGAGGGGATGTCCAGCATAGATGTGGAGATAGATTAGCTTGAGGGAGAAAAACTAGATGTACTAGTGGGTGCAGCCATGGAGGTGGAGATGGCAGGGCATGAGGGGCAACCTGAGGATGATGATATGGGTGAGGCAGAGTGCATCCTTTATGAGAGGATCATTGTGGGAGAGGAGGGTTATGGGGATGTGCCCATCAAGGGTGATCTTGGGGACAGGGATGAGGATTTGTCTAGATTACATGCCAAAGTGTAGGCACTGGAGGTCGAGGTACAGTCTCTATGGGTAGAGAGAGATGGGATATAGATGGAGAGACACTTTGCAGTTAGAGAGAGATAGGGCTATGATCTAAGCCCAAGAGGTAGATCAAAGAGTTATTGACTTCACGGTTGCATGCACAGGGTCTACTATCGACACAGCATAGGCACTTATTAGACCAGGTAGATGAGAGTAGTACTATATATATATTTGTATGAGGAGGAAGTCCCAGGTAATTAGAGGGCAATGAGTGCATCAATGACATTGAGCATTGGTCGGTCTCATAGAAGGCGATCATAGAGTCGATCTAGCAAAGGCAAGAGAATCAATCAAAGCACTAGGCAACAGTGGATAAATCCACTTTGACTTATGTATTTTGAAACGTATATTATGTATCCTTCGAGCCTGTGAGCTCTTCTTTCTAGGAGACATATTATGACATTGTACTATGACATAGTTTTTGAGATATATATATATATATATATATCATTTTTGGTAGTGATTATATGATATGTAGTTCTTTATATACAATTTTCTATTTATGCATGTGTTATGGATGTCAATATTTTCTTTTTGATGATGTATGGATTTACTTTTATGGTATTATGGATGTCATGTATGGATTCTATGTTTACGATTATGATATGCAATTTGATTTAATATGTACAATGCCATGTGAATGCATTTGTTGTGATAATATGCTACATAGTTTATGAATATGAATGCATGTTATGCCATGGATTCCTAGATGCGATAGATTTGTATATTTTTGTTTTTTTTGAAATGCAACATATATGTATGATTTGATATGTACATATGTATTTCAATGTATAAATGATGTTTGTAATATGAATGCATATGCAAGATACCCTTTTTTTGTGTCATAGGACTTCGTCATAATGTAGGATAGAAGAAATGTTAGCATGGAAAAGCTAGATGTTATTATTAGAAATCTTCAATATTTCATAGAAACATATCAAGCCTTGCATTAATCATCATTGGGAATTAATTGATACAAATGGATAAAAAACACCATGATATGAGATAGACCAAGGTGTGCAAGGTCATCCACTTGCTAAAAATAAAAAATTTGCAGACAAGGAGTGCCCTAACTAATACTAAGGGAAAAATTGCCCTAGTCTTTTTGTCAAGAAAATCCATAGACAACAATCAAATAAAAGATGAATCATAAGACATCATCACTCCTCTAAATCCTTTGTGGGACATCCTTGAGGAAGCTAGTAACCTAACTTGAAGACAAAGCCAAAAGACAATAGACATACAATAGTCAAAGAAAAAGAGTCCTGACACATCCTTGCTTCTCTAAATCCTTCCTGGGACATCCTCAAGAAAGATAGTAACTGGCCTCAAAGACAAAGTCAAATGAAAAGATAAGACAAAAAAAGCCATAATGTTAATAGCTAGTAAGAATATTTTCCAAAATTTGATATGTTTGTTGTTTAATTTTCTAGAAGATTGAAAAGATGCGTGTTTGATAAAGCTTGATTTTTGGAATGACACATATCATATAAGAAGTTGAGTTTGGTTTTGATCATGTGACCACCTGTATAAGGAAATGATATAGCCTAATTTTAGAAAGACACATATCATATAAGATTTCTAGTTTGGCTTTGATCATGTGACCACCTAAATGATAATGTTTGTTTTCAAGAAGGACACATCTTGTATAAGACATAGGTTGATTGTTTTGGTTATTTGAGTGTTTCAGCAATTTTTTTGGTTTAACTTGATGACCTTGTTGACTTGTTTGTCTTGTTGATGCGTGACTTTTCTTGATGTTTTGACAATTGTTTGTGTTTGATGAAAATGTCTGACTTACTTTTTACTAACATGACGTACCCTAAAGGACTAAACTATTGTAGCCTTGGGGGCTCATCGATTGATTGCCATGCCTATGTTATACACGTAGAGACCTCAAGTTCAACATGACCATTGACTGAGAGGACTGACTAAAAAATATTTTCTTTATTTGAAGATATCTGATATGTGTGATAGTGAATGTGATGAACCCTAAAGGACTAACTTATTTCAGCCTCGGGGGCTCATTGATTGATGGCCTTTCCTACATTATACATGCAGAGACCTCGTAATTTGACATGAATATTGACTTTGTTTGATGGACAAAGAATTGAGCCATGATTTTATTATGTGATACTTGACAAACCTAGAAGGAAATTCCCTAATGCCTTGGGGACAGATCGATAGATGGCCTTGCCTACGTCCAGTCATAGAGGAAACATAGTTCGACACGGTGACGATTGTTTGACACAACTGACTTCAACTCTATTTTTGGGATCTTTGAAAGATATCTCAATGTTTTTTGGGTTTTGGCATGTTTTAATTTTTTTGTCTTTTTGAGGTTTTATGATTTTTTTGGATTTTTTACGGTTATTTTGGATTTTTTCAAGGCATTTTATAATGCTAGAACAGCAAGTGCAAGATCCAAATGATGTAGGTCGAGTATTCCCCAGTTGGATATAAGACCAATAAGATGGAATGGGGATGTTTAGTGTACTTGATGTCAATCATTCCATGTTATGGAAAGGACAACCATTTATTTTTAATGATAATAAGGATGATAAATGATAAGGTGCATGGATAAGCAGTGTAAGTGGTATGAAAGCGGTTGTCAGATTGGAATAATGGTAGACAGAGGAGAAAATTTGACTACAAATGGTGCCTGTTTGCTAGGTTTTCACCATGGTACTTATCCAAAGCACCACCGAAGTGGTTTTCACTATTGGAAGAATTATTTCTCTTTACTATTTTCTTGATTTTTCAATTCTTTTGGTGTTACAAAGACACCTATTTTCTAGGTTTCATCAAGGTAACAATTATTTTATTTTTTTCCATTTTTTTTGTTTTATATTTTTCCATGATTAAGACAAGGCTCTCAGAAGCTATGTATAGAACCTCTTTAGATGAAGGCTATTGATTGGTGCTAATAGTGGTTCTCCTTCAAGGGTAGAGAGCTAGTATACTCAAAATGTCAACTCAAGACTTTCCTATTATAGTTGTGACAAAGATGGTTTTGATATGCTTGGAGTTGATCTAGTGATTTTTGTCTTCATTCATCTAGGAACTCTAGCTCATGTAGTCTTGGCACATGATACTCTTCATCATCAGTATGCCCTTTCAAAGATACCCTTAGGGAAGAAATTTTGACCTCTATATGCAAGATGGCTTCAAAACCAAATACCAAGGAATATGGAGTGGCACCAGTGGGAGTGTGGATGCTTGTGCGATAAGCCCATAGGGTAGGGTAAAGCTTTAAATTAAAATCATGACCATCATCATTGATAGTATTTTTAAGGATTCTAAGGATTATTTTGTTAGACACCTCAACTTGGCCATTACCCTATGGATAATATGGTATAGAAAAGTGGTGTTGGATATGGAATTCTTGGAAAAGGTGATAGACTTCTTGGTTTTTAAATGGGTGACCATTATCCATGATTATGGATTGAGGAACACCATATTGAAAAATGATGTAGCTAAGGATGGACTTAGAAATTTGTATGCTAGTAGTGTAGGTGATAGGAATGGCTTCAATCCACTTGGTAAAGTATTTAGTCGCAGTAATGATGAATTTATGACCATTGGAGGATGTTGGATGTATCTTGTCGATGAGATCAAGTCCCCATTGGGAAAAGGGCCATGGTGAAGTTATTGGAAGGATCTCTTGTGTTGGTGTGTGTATCAAGTCTCTGTAAATCTAGCGTTGTTGACATTTCTTCACAAAGACGTACAAGTCCTTTTCCATCGTAGGCCAATAGTAGCCTAGTATCATAGTATTTTAAGCTAAGGTGGGACTTCTAGAGTGGGATCCACATATACCCTCATGTACCCCACATATGTTTTCTTGTGCTTCTTCAGTATTGAGACATATCCACAAGGTGTTATCTAGGGAACATTTATAAAGGGTATCTTTGATGATCGTATACTTGGAATACTTATAGATAAATGTCTTATGTTGGTTGTTCGAGACATCTAGGGGTAGGATTTGGGCATGGAGGTACTCATATATGTCCTTGTACCATGGGGAATTGGGACCAACAAGTTCACACACCATCTCAGAATATAGGACATCAAAGGCAAGGACCAAAAGTCGTTCTACCAAAAACTCAAATTTAGGCATGTTGCTAGGTATATCCAAGAGTGAACCAATGGTTTCCATGGCGTCTACTACCCTATTCTAAATGTGGGGTATTTGATGAAATGTGATGTTGTCAAAATATTGTTTGAAACTATCTTCCATCCACTTGTATGGCGTGAGATTTTCATCTTTGGTTTCATATTCATCATTAACTTTTCAGACTACCAGCTGAGAATCTCCATAAAATTGTAGGTGCTTAATCTTCCATTTAATTCCATTCATAATCCTAATACAAGAGCCTCATATTCTTCTATATTATTAGTGCATGGAAAATCAATCTAAATGGCATAGGAATAGTGTCATCCTATGGTGTGATTAATAATATGCTTGCCCCTAAACCATGATATGTGTGGGAACCATCAAAGTATAACTTCCATGGAATTCCTATGTCAAGGGTGAAGATGATTTCATCAGAAAAATCTGCTAGAGGATGATCCACCTTAATCGGTGCGCCTGCCGGTTGATCAACAATAACTTGTCCTTTTATAGATTTTATTTCTACATACTAGATATCATACTCACTGAGTACCATTACCCATTTTAACCAGTCATCCTGTTAATGTTTCTTTACTAAGGAGATACTTCAAAGGAACTATCTTTGCGACCAACATTTTTTGGTGGTTTAACATGTAGTGCCTAGTTTTTTGAGTACCGAAAACTACTGCAAGACAAGCACATTCTATGAAATAAAATTTAGCTCATATCCTACCAAAGTATGGTTGATATAATAGATTTACCTTTGATGTGGTTGCTGAAATTTAGAGCATCAAAGGTCATCTATCAATAGGTGGCATTAGCATTGGTGGTGTAAGTAGGTAATCCTTGATTTGTTGAAAATATTCTTGGAATTTACCTGTCCATACAAATGGTACCCCTTTTCTAAGTAGATGTTGGAAGGGATGTATTTTATCAGCTAACTACACTATGAATCATCTAATAGACTGTAGTCTCCCTTGTAGTGTCTGTAGTTGACTTATATTGGTCGGTGGAGGCATGTCTTTTATAGCTTTCAATTTTGTTGGGTCCACTTCAATGCCTCATCTAAAAATAATGTATCCTAGAAGTTTTATTGATTGCACACCAAATACACATTTTTCTAGATTTAGCCTCCCTTTGTATTCTTCTAGTCTTTGAAAAATCTTATCTAGGACTCGTAAGTGATCAACCCTTGTCAATGATTTAGCTATCAGATTATCCACATAGTCTTCCATGAGATTGTGTATGAGATCATGGAAAATGGTTGTCATGGTGCGTTGGTATGTGGCTCTAGAATTTTTAAGCCCAAAAGGCATGGCATTCCAAAAATAAGTTCCCCATGGACAAGTAAAAGTTGTCTTATGTTGGTCTTTAGGTGTGATTTTGATTTGATTGTATC